>VDFB02043764.1:37674-69718 GCA_007258455.2 Sequoia sempervirens
AATGTTCGACCGAACCCAATTCAAATCTATTTTTTTATTGTATGGTAAATGGGTTCGGTCGAACCCACATTCGACCAAACATTATTTTTTTGTTCAACCGAACCCACTTATTTTTACCCACATCCTCTCAGGCACCAAAATTGCTCAAAATTTTGCACTTCAAAGCTCGATTTGAGAATGAAAATGAGGAGATCTCAAAAACCCAACTAGTATCAGGTTTCCCTCAAAATGAGCTATCCAACGAATATAATTTTAATATGTTTTGATTATGTTATCTATTTATTTTTTAAGTTTTATTAAATATAGGTTTTTCACCGAAAACAAAACTCTCTGTTCTGCACATGTGGAAAAATAGAAGATTTTCAAAAAAAATATAAAAAAATATGAGTGCACTAGATATTGGAGTCCTTGATCCAACAAAAAAAAAGAAATAATTTTGATACATACAGTAAAAGTTATACATTATATGGTCGCATTATGTTTAAATTGTAATTGATTTGACTTTGAAACTTGATTAAAGAAAAAATATTCAATAAAAAAATATCTAACCAAGTGGAAGCACTAGATATCGGAGTTACAAATATAAATTCAAAAGAATTATAATTTTATCTTTCAAAGAAAAAAAATTATGCGTTATACGGTGTGCATCACTTTTTAAAAATGTTGTTTTTTGAAAAAAACCAATTTTTGTGGGAGATGGAAAAAGAAGTGCAATCTAATTCCAAAAATTTTGAAAAAAATATTTTTAGAATCTACAGACAAAATGTGACAAGACTCTAGTTTGCATCATCTTCAAATTCCTCACGGTTTAACCGTTATAGGTGCTCGAATGTGAAGATTTAGTTTAAAAAATAAAAATCAGTGTCCAGTTTGGCCAAAAATTGTAAACCACTATTGTGGGATCACCCAATGAATTTTCCTACAGGATGTGTGTCAAAGAATTTATTTTTGAAATAGATTGTTTGGTAGATTAGAAAATTTTCATTTGGGTTTAACATTTACTACAGTCTACTGTGTTTGGTGTGAAAGCACGCTTTGTTATTACCCTTACGATTTAGTATATTGAAGTATCCTTTCCCCTTGCACATTCGTGCAATCATGGGTGCAAGAGAACCAGTTACTGACTCTAGAAATAGGGCATGTCTTAGTGGGAAAAAGTACTCACCCCAAGATGACTCAGACCGGTAGCATGTTGAACTCGAGTAACTTCCAGCTGGTATATAAAAGTGGGTTCTTGAGGAAAGCTCAAGAATCATGAGTATTGTTCTGACAAGAAGGGAAACAATGGTCTCTCATCGCATGGATGATACCCCATGAATGGAATTCCTGAATTAAACACCCTTGTTTGTAGTGTCCAAAATCCCTCTGTTTACTGGTGCAGTAGGTTAGACCTATGAAGTTGTCTCACATTTTTACGGTTCATTGTAGAGATGAGAAGTATGCCATGGGAGTTTCATGGGTACTGTAGCTTGGTTGCCCCAAATGAACTGTTGAGCCATGGAGGGTAGCTAGTGGGCTCAAGCTACTAGTCATCCGCCTTGAATAAGCGTAGCTGGGGAAACCCAGGTGAGAACTCAGTAAATACTATCCTACATAGCCTAGGATTGTGCTAGTCTGGATTAAACATTCTTTGTGTTGAAGTCAAACTAAAATATTGTGTTTTTTGTATTTATTATTTGCCAAAAATTGATCATGAAACAAAGTCAGTTTACATTGTCATTCACTAGAAAACCACAATTGTTGATCAGAAACTGCAAATGTTACTTAGAGTTGCATATGTTTAAACTAGAGTCACATATGTCAGAAACTAAGTCCAATTTACTTCGAGTCACATATGTTTAAACTTGAGTCGCATATGTCAAAAATTGAGTTACATTTGCATGTCCTAGAAATTGAGTCGCATCTATCAGGATAGCTCACATCTACTTAGTATAAAACCGCATTTGATATCTTAGTCACATTTGTCATTCACTTTGTTACTGGAAAACCCACAATTGTTACATTATGTGATGCATCTAAATAGGTGAGCCACATCTGCAGTCTGGAATGACGCATATTCCCCTGTCACAGAACTAATCTACTTTTACCAGTACACAACTAGAGTCTTGAAAACCGCATTTTTTCATTACAGAGTTGCAATTGATATCCTAAGTCACATTTGCTTCAAAGTAAACCACATCTATTTGATACCTAAAACTGAATTTACCAAAAAACTGCAACTGAGAAAGAAAACTGCAACTATGAAATTCTACAACGCATCTGCTTAAGTAATAGAAAACTAGAATTTACTGTCACAGACCAAGAACAGATAGTCAAACCAGTATCTGACTTATCCATTTTCACTAATTCTTAGATAGAAACTGGAAAGTTTTCTCAAAAATTGCATGTTTACATACTTTAGGAATCATTTAGTCATGGCGATAGGTACCCTAGTCATACATCTTACTTTCATCTTAGGGGTCTTTATTTTCCTTTAAAGAGATCATCTTTTTCAGATTTTAGGATAGGCACCTTTCACTCTTTGGATAAACCCTTGATTCAAAAAATGTTGTCATTGAACCTAGTCATCATCTCTTTTGTCCCACACATGAATCTTTCCAGCTCATCAGTCAAGTTTGGGAGTTCACCTTATCTTTTAGTCTTAGTCCTCCATCCATCTACCCTCATTATTAAGAGTCCCTTAGCATAATCCATATCATTAATCCACAAAAAAAATCCACTTATCACCCTTATCCTAACCTTGACAAGGAAAACCAACCTTCCACTAATCCCTTCCAAGCGTCCACGTCTTATCCTAGTCCTTCATCTACTAATCCCTTCCAAGCCTCCATGTCCTATCCTAGTCCTTCATCCACTAATCCCTTCCAAGCCACTCCATCTTAATCTACATTTAGTCATGAAAATACATCTATTCATGGTCTCCAAAGTCACATCCCATCTACTAAACTTGAGGATACATGTCAAATAGAAAGTCCAAAGCATGACATCATGGCTTCACCTTCATGTCAAGATCAAAGTAGTCTATCCCATGGCCCTATCTTTAAGTCCATCCAAGAATCCCTTCTAGATAACCATGGAATCCAAATACACCTATCCTTGATCAAGATTCCATTCCCAACCATATCATTCAAGAAAAACCCATCTTTGATCAAGACACTACTATTGATCAAGAAGTCCAAAATGATCTACTCCTTGACCTTTATTCCATTGATGATCAAACACTTGAAGATGACCCTATCCAAGTACCAAACACATCCATTTCCTAAAATGAGACACTTTCCTCCTTTGGACACATGGATGATATTGCTCTAAAACAAGACTCTCCTACTCTAGACATATTTGCAAATGATCAAGCTATAGCTGAGTTCATTGGACTCTATGACAATGACCATACAGACAGTTTTGACATTGACTTCGAAGCACCAGTAGAATCATCTGAATTTGATATGTCACAAAATCTCACCAAAGCTATCCAACATGTCAATGAAACTAAGACATCCTATCAACTAGGATCATCCACTTTTAAAAAATCAGGCTTTCTTATAGAGGAGAAGATTCCAAGTAACAATTTCCACATACACAATTATGGGTTAGCATCTTCCTTTCAAAACAAAAAATACCCCATCGCAAATAGAATCTATCAGAGCATGCAGTATCAAGGAAAAGGACTAAGCATACACGAGCAAGGAATTCTAGAACCTGTATAGTTTCAGGAAAATCCTAGACATCAAGGTCTTGGTTATCCTTCAGTTAGCAAATCTATTGATGTTAATGATGCCTCCTTGATATTGGGGGAAAATTTATCTAATACAAACATCAAAATGGATGCCATGAGTTCTTACTATAAGGTTGTTGCCAACACTCCTTCCATCCATACCATAAATTTTCATTCCAACATGAATAAACCTTCCATTTGGAACCAAAAAAAACAAAAGTATTACAAATTCAAAGTTCAAAATCAAAAATCAAAGGCCATTGAATCAATCAAAAATCCAAGTGGAAAAATAAAGTTAAAATGGATCCCAAAGAAAAATGGATCAAGCAAAGAAAATAGTTCAAAAGTAAAAGTCAATCAAAATGTGGAGCCACAAGAAAACAGGACTCCTACATATAATAAATGTCCACCTCCTTCAAAATGGTCATCGTACAAGGCATATAAAAGTCATGGTTCCAAACATTATCCCAATCCAAAATCCAGTCTCCATCATCCATCACCCCAAGTTTGGCAAATGAAAACTCCTACATCTAAATTGCCAAACGCGTCCACCATCATCCGTCATAATCCTACATCTCACCTAAAGTCTAAAAATCCTACATCACAAATCTGTTGCATCTTGGCAACAAATCTTTATTGTAAGGACTCTCGTGGCACTCTATCATGATGTTTGTATTCTGATAAGGCCAACCCTAGTATCAGTAAGGATCACAATGACATCAATTAGTTGTATGCAAGCTTTATGATCCTAACAAGGAAACTACTTCATCAAAGTCATTATTAGAATATCATGGCACCATTCTCTACATCGGCACTATCAATGGATTCAACATAATCAGTGATCATCTAAAGCATTAAGGCCATCTAGAAAATACAAAAATACAAAAAAATTGAAAAAGAAAAAATTGTCACCTTGATGAAAACCTGGCAAACAGGCATCTTGGTGACACCAAAAAGAACAAAATCAAGTCAAGAGAAAAATTTCATCCAATAGTGAAAACCATGTTTATGGCTCTTTGGATAAGTACCATGATGAAAACCTAGCAAACAGGCGTCATGTGTAAGAAATTATCTATGTGGACCATTACACTTGGGGGCAAGTTGTCTCATCTTCCATACCCTTCGTATGACATTTATTATGAAATTTTCATCTATCCATCTAAGCCCTACCACTCATGTCCATTTTCCCACCTACTTTGATCTTGATAAGGACTGGGGTACCAAAATCCTCATGTCACTTATCTTTTACCAAAGCCACCCATCATCTATTCATACATATCGCATGCCTTGGTTTTTCCCTTGTCAATTGTCTAAGGATCTTCCATCATCCCATCCAATCTTGAAAAGTCATTTTAAATGCAACAAGCCCAATCCATACAATCTTGCTATGCATCGTAGCGCATCATTCAAAAAATTCCTTGGGTTTGTTTCTAGCCTTATTGCAAACCTTGATCCTTTAGTCACATTATCGTCATCCTCACATTGTTTCAGGATGTGTCCTTCCCACATCAAACATTGTCATCATCATCCTCATCACCCATCAATTGGTTTTCAACTTGACTAGGGGAAAGATCATGGTTGTCCTTGGATTCTTGAGCATGCTTGCTCACTTTCTTATAGGGATCATTCACATGCATTTGTCACGATCCTCATAAAATCCAAAAACATCACAAAATGTCTTGCGAAAATCCAAAAACATCACAAAATGTCCTAAGAAAATCCAAAAAATCATAAAACTTCAAAAAGACAAAAAATCAAAATATGTCAAAAATCCAAAAATAGAGTTAGAGTCAGTCGCACTTGTCACTCTTTTCATTTGTCAAACTACATTGCCTCTGTGATTGGATGTAGACAAGGCCATCTGCCAATGTGCCCTCAAGGCATTAGGTTGATCTTTTTAGGTTTGTCTGTATAAAATCATGAGTCAATCCATTTTCTCTAAGACAAGGTCATTGGTCATGTCAAACTACGAGGTCTCTATGTGTATAACTTAGGCAAGGCCATCAATCAATGAGCCCCTAAGGCCGCACTAGGTTAGTCCATTAGGGTTCATCATGTACACTACCACACACACCAGATATCTTCATACACATCAAGTTTTTTATAGTTAGTCTTGTCAGTCAAAGTCTAGTTGAACTACAAGGTCTCTGCATGTATAACATAGGCAAGGCCATCAATCGATGAGTCCCCAAGGCCACACTATGTCAGTCCTTTAGGGTTCATCATCACACACAGACAATTTTCCACACATCACATCAAGTCACACATCAATAAGAGAAACAATTCAAAAATCTCATCAAGTCAAATCAAACAAATTGCCAAAGCAATAACCAAACAGATCAACTTATGTCTACTACAGGATGTGTCCTTCCTTAAAACAAACATCATCAAAATAATCAACCTGTGACTTATTCAGGATGAGTCCTTCTTGAATATAGATATTAGCAAAAAAATGTATGTCTTATATAGGATGAGTCCTTCCTGCATATAGACACTGTCAAACAATCAACATGACCTTATATAGGTTACCACATCAACGACATTAGACTCAATGTCTTATATGATATGTGTATGTCTGAAACTAGGCTTTTGTCATGCCTTATATAGATAGTCATAAATTCAAAACCAGACTCAACATCTTATTCGGTATGTGTCCCTCCTGAAACCAGGTCTTATCAATCAATCATCTTATCAATCAAAACAAATCAAACAAACAAATCAAATTTTGGCAAATATATTATTGGATTTTTTGATTTATGGCTTGTTTATCTTATCATTTCATTTGGCTTTAATTTGGAATCATGTTACAAGCTTTCTCAAGGATGTCCCATGAAGGATTTAGAGAAGCAATGATGTATCATAATTCTATTTTCTTTGACTGTTGTTTGTCAACTGTATTTTAACTTTGGATTTTGAGTCATGCTACTAGTTTCCTCAAGGATGTCCCATGAAGGATTTAGAGGAGCGATAACGTCTCATAACCCGTATTTTATTTGTTTGTTGTTTGTGTTTTGTCTTGAAAAAAAGACTGGGCAACTATGCCCTTAGTGTGAGTTAAGACAATCCTTGTCTACGACTGTTTGTTGTTAGTAGGTGGATGACCTTGCACACCTTGATCTATGTCATATCATTGTGTTTGTCTCCATTTGTATTAGTTACTACCCAATGATGATAAAGTGCAAAGCCTTTTGTGATTCAGAAAAATATTGAAGACTTCTAGTACTGACATCCATGTCTTCCATGCTAACACTTCTTCTATTCTACATCTTCATCATCCTTATCTATTTTCCTCTATCCTTTTGTCCTTTATCTTCTAGTCCTCTTATCCATTTTGAGATCACATTCATGTTCTTTGAACCTTCTTGTCCTCTCAAGGGGGCATACCACTACCTCCTCGTCATCCCTACTTTCACTAGGGCATATCTTTTTTTTCTATCTTTTTCTTTGACATAATGCGATAAATTGCATTGTATCAAAGAGGGGAAAAATGTAGACACTGAAATTTGGTCTAAGATTTTGACTTCAATTTCTTCATAATTTGTATTTTCATGGTCATGATTAAACAATGTTAATTATTTAATTACCTTCTAAAGTCCTTTCTCATCTATTAATTAAATAACTTTTAATTATTTAATTGATTCATTCTAACATTTATTCTTCTATTAATTAAATAAACTTAATTATTTAATTAATTCACATTATCTTTATTCTATCCTAATTAATTAAATAAATGTCCTTTATTTAATTATGTCACTAATTAACTTTATCCTCCTTAAATTAAATAAATTCTTATTTAATTTATCTTTATCATATTTTTTACTATAATTAAATAAATACTTTAATACTTTAATTATTCATTTAACCTTTTCTTCACTCAATTAAATAAATCTTATTTATTTAATTAATCCGTAAATGCCAAATCTTGAATTAAATAATCATTTAATTCATAAAAGTCCATTTTTAACACATTCCTCTATATTTAAAGAAATGTTTAAGTTATCTAAGTATTCATTCCCACTTGACTCGAGATCTATTTAAATCAGTTAGTTATCTCCTGATTTAATGTCTGAGTGCCTTTCGCGAATAAACTCTTTGTCATTTATTTAGTTCTAACTCATATCCATGTGCATACCTATTAATTAAGTATCTTTATTTAATTAATTCATTTTTTACGTGCGTTCAAATAGATTGTGTCCATTATTCTATATTTATATTTGTCATGCAAACATTATTCTTCTACTTTCGAATACTCTCAACCTAAGATTAAATCATTATTTAATTTTTATCTCTATTCTTAGGTTTTATTACTCACGTCAGTACTAACACTTATCTCAATGAATGTCTAATCTTTTAATCTAAATCATTCATCTATCTTTCAATCTTGGCTTGTCATTTGAATGATCAATTTTCTATAAATTGACCTAACTTTCATCATTGCGACTCCTCCTAAAATTGTATGACTTTTGGAGCACTTGTTAATCTTTGATATTTTGCTATAATCACATCTATCAAAGCTATACTTGCACACTTACTAAAAATTTGAGGGCAAGAATACCATCATGGTGAAATGGAGGACAATAGAGGTTATCCATGGAGTTACATCGATCTTTGGTGAGATTGTTTTATGTTTTAGCTATTTCCTTTGTTCTTTGTTGTTTGACGTTAGATTGCATTAGAGGTAATTTGCATTAGTTACATGCTTTAACCTTTCATGTTTTCATGATGTTACACACTTAACTCTCCTCTATAAAAGGAGGCCTTTCATCCTCATTTGAAAACAAATAACAAGAAGACAAACACACAACAAGAAGATGAACACACAACAAGAAGATGGATACACAACAAGAAGATGATCATACACCTAGAAAGAAATATTACACACTAGATCAAGAGAGCATCTTCAAGAGAATTATCAAGGCATTCAAGGGAAGATTATCAAAGTCTTATTGCAACAATCAAGGATCCATTATCATGTTGAAGGCATGCATGTTGATAGAGGAATCATGTTGATGTAGCATTCAAGATCACTTCAAGTATTTCAAGATATCATCTTCATGATCAAGAATCACATCCATGGATATTTCCACATGTTGATTTCATTCCAAGGTTTTAATATTGGTATGGTAAGTTGTGACATATTATGTTCACATGTCATTCCTTCAATTACATGTTTCAATTCATTATTAAGTTTGATTACTAAAACAAGGTTTAACCAAGGAAAACCCCTATGCGCTAACAATCAACATTTTCTTCTCTATGATGTGTGATTTGCAAGTTTTAGGTTGAAGATTTGTGAAGAGCAAGATTTGAAAAAGAAGCTTTGGTGACCAGTACACATCATTCTTACCTCTCAAAAATCTAGTTTTTGACTATATGTATGGTTAGGATTTAGATAATCACCCCATATTGCTCATATTTGAATGGAAAATAGAGAATTAGTGATCTCCATTTAGAAGATCCAAATTTTCAATGTTTCAGAGAGCAATAGAGAGAGAGGTAGGTAGAGAGGGAGAGGGAGAGATAGAGAGAAGTAGAGAGGGAAGGAGAGAGGGAAGGAGAGGTAGGGAGAGAGGGAGAGGGAGGTGAGATAGAGAGAGAGGAGGGAGGGAGAGAGAGGTGAGATAGAGAGAAAGAGAGGGTGATCCCACAATAATGGGTTACACTTTTTGGCCAAACTTGACATTGAAATCAATATTTTTCACTGGATCTTCACTTTATTATGCCTATAGTAGCTAAACCATTAAAAATTTGAAGATAAAGAAAACTAGTGATTTGTGAGCTTTTGTGTGTAGATTCTAATTATATTTAAAAATAAAAATAAAAATAAATTGTGAATCCTTTTATGTAATTTTTAATAACTTATTTTTTCTAGTAAAGAACATTTTTAAAAAGTGATGTTTACTTCATACCGCATAACTTTTTTATGGAAATGATACAATTATAATTTTTAAAATACAGATTTGTCACACCAATATCTAGTGCATGGATATTTTTTCATAATTTTTTGTTACATGTATTTTTTTAATTAATTTTCCAACTCAAAGTAATCATAATTTGGATAGAGGTGTACTTCGTACCACATAACTTCTTTTGTATATATTTGAATTAACTTATTATTATTATTTTTGGAATAAGGACATCAATATCTAGTGCACATGTATTTTTTAGAATTTTTTTTCTCTATATTTTCCTATTTTTTTGTATGTGATATAAAGACCTTGATTTTCATTGAAAAACCTACATTCAAAAGAAATTAAAATAAATATATAATCAAATTAAATATATTTAAAATTATACTTTTTGGAAAGCTTATAATGAGGGCTATGTACTTACAAAGCATAAATTTTAAATGAATTCATTTTATCCCCCAAAAGGTAAATCAAAAGTGGTTTTTTATCAACATTTTGATAGGTGTAGAGGAGACCCCATTATAGGCATGGTTTAAAAATAATGGGGTTTGATCAAACCATATTTAATTAAAATAATTTAATTGGAGCCTTTAAAGGCTTGAATCATTATGTTTTCTAGAAATATGTGATTTAAAAAAAAAATAAGACATGTCCTAGAAAGTGTAACCCATTATTGTGGCAACAACCAGAGAGATGTGATAGAAAGAAGTAGAGAGGGAAGAAGGTGGGGAGATTAAAAGAGGGAAGGAAGGAGGGAGAGAGAGGGAAAGAGGTATAGAGGGATAGCTAGGTAGAGAGAACTAGATGGAGAGCTAGGTATGGATGGGAGAGATGAGAGAGAGAGACAAATAGAGAGAGAGGTAGTAGAGAGAGGGAGGGGGATATAGAGAGTAGAGAGGGAAGGAGGGAGAGGTAGGGATAGAGGGAGAGATAGGGATGGAGAGAGAGATGTGTGTGAGAGAGAGAGAAATAGAGAGAGGTAGGTAGAGAGAGTGAGGGGGAGATAGAGAGAAGTAGAGAGGGAAGGAGAGGTATGTAGGGAGGGAGAGGGAAGTGAGAGAGAGGTGAAAAAGAGAGGGGGAGGGATAGGTAGGGAGATAGACAAGTGAGATAGAGAGAAATAGTAGAGAGGGAAGGGAGAGAGAGAGAGAGAGAGAGAGAGGGATGGAGATTTTGAGAGAGAGAGGTGAGATAGAGAGAGTAGAGAGGGAGAGAGAGAGAGAGAGGTGGTAGAGAGATGTGATAAAGAGAAGTAGGGTATGTGCAGGATCATGGTGGGTCAAAAAGTGGCAATATTATGGGTATTTGTAGGGTATGTGGCTGACGATTTTTTTTTCACCCAAAAGTAATGAAACGAAAATAGTTTTTAGAGGAGATTCTCAGCTTTCCAAAAATATAAATTATGATTTAATTTGAATTTAATAAATAATTATTATTCATTTTCTATTAGAATCACGACTAAAGTCCTGATCGATAGGCTGATTGAAAAACATCTATAACTTTCAAACGGTATCATATTTTTTGAATCTGAAACATGCATCACATTCTATGCTTCACATAATATAGGATTATAAAAAAAAATTAAATTTCATGAAGTTTTGACCAAGTTAAGGTGGTCGACGCACAAGTTTTTATATTTTCTAAAAGTTGTAATAAAAATTCATAATTAATTATTTACTTGGAAAAAATTACAAAAAAATATGCATCACATCTGACATGAGTCCTCTACTTATATATAAAATCTTACAATTTTTTTTTATCATTTTATTATGGTTAGGGTGGTCAGATAGACACCTACTTCTTATTTTTTTCCCTGAAATTTAAGTACTACTGCATTGAAATTTCAAATTTTCACCAAATAGATTTTATTTATTTTTAAATAAACCTAGTATTTTAGAAACTACATTCAATTTTCTAAAAATTATATTCTTACATATTTTTGAAATAATATAGATAACGTATTCAAATATTTACGTCAAGTTGCCTAACACTGATTTTTCTAATTTTTTTGCCACTTAAGGGCCTGTTTTTTACACGATGATCCTGCACATACCCAGTAGAGAGGGAAAGAGGAAGATGGATAGATTGAGAGAGGGGAGGAGGGAGAGAGAGAGAAAGAGGTATAGAGGGATATGTTGGATAGAAAGAAGTAGCTCAAGGGAAGGTGGGTGGAAGGAAGAGAGATAGAGACAGAGAAAATTAGAGAGGGAAGGAGGGAGGGAGGGAAAGAGAGGTGAGATAGAGAGTAGAGAGAGAGAGAGAGAGAGAAGTTGAGAGAGAGAGAAAGAGGGGAGAGAGAGGGATAAAGTGAGAGAGAAAGAGGGGGTAGAGGTAGTTCTTGAGCTCAAGGGAGAGAGAGTCAGATAAAAGGATGGAGATATAGTGAGAGAGAGAGGTCTAGAGTATAAAAGATAAACAATGAGTGAGATAGAGAAAAAGAGAGAAATATGATACAACTTACTGATCATTGAAATTTGACATGTTGATTACTGAAATTTGACTATTTGAAAAATTATCAGATCTTCCAAAAACTAGAATTTGCATTATAACTCCAAGACATTCGAAACCACTCTCAAACATCTTGAAACTATATACATGAAATATAACTTAAATTATAAGAATGTAAATGCTCATATTTTCATGTATATAGACTCTATTCTACATGTAATGAAAAAAGAAATTTTTGATTTTTGATTATTTTTCAAAAAAATTAGGGGGGAGCATGCTCAAATTTTATCTTTTTAGGATGTGTCCACTTCAAAAATTCATAAAATATTATACATTCATTAAAAAATTAGCCAAAAGGACTAGGATAAGCTACATGGTGTTAGCTAATTTTTCATTATTCAGATTTTTTAAATTTTAAAAGAAAGTTAATGAAAAAGGGAGGGGCCCACAGATGCTATGCTATTTTTTTGATAAAAATAGGACCACTTCCCCTCTTTTGAAACCATTAATCTTAACTATTTAAAAAAATAAAATAAAATTAGGAAGTAGGTTTCGAGCACTACAACTCTTGTTCTTATTACATCTTCAAATTTTGAGCATAACTATCTTCATTTTCTCGTGAACATCAGACTTTGCTGATTAAAAAAGAAAAAGTGGCATCTTAAGAGCCATTTTTGTGTTAGAAGTTGGTGCACACACCCATTTAGTGTATAGGATTTATTGTTTAGCATTTAGGTTTTCCCATTCTAAGGTTTTGTATTAAGGGAATGGTATGTGTAGGGATATGGAAAGAAAAAATGTCAAAAAATAAATTTAAAGAATAACACATTTGCATTATAAAAACATGTTTGAGCCTTAAGACCAAATAATTATTATGTTCTTGTGTTAAGTCTTGAGCACTATTTTAGTAATTTGTAACACAATATAATACATATATGTTATATAGTTTCAACCAATCAAAATCACATAAATAAGCTTGGAAAAAAAATGAATTTTATAAACCTAAGGGTTTAACCTATATTTTAGGTGTCTAAATCTATGATATACAAAAATAATATCATGTATGCATCTTTTTTTCATTAGGTTTACACAATTTAGAATCATTCCATGAAGCCAACACCAAAATGTCAATATACTTATTAAATTGTAAGGTCATATAATCTTTTATATAGTTTTGATAAACTAAGGGTTTATTTTTTATTTAATTTTAGTGATGCCATCATATTCTTGAATATAATTTTTAATAATTTTTTATTTAACCAATTTATACAAATTTGAAAAATATAGTATTTTTCTACAATTCATTATATTCACAATAATTATTTTGTATTTTCAATCATTTTTGTGGAGGTTATGTGACATGCATGCTCAATATTTTTTTTTTAAAGATGCATCCACTTTCAAAATCATTCAAAAATGGCTAGGGTTTTGTGGTTTTTGCAGTCATCATTGGCGTCATATTTTTCTTACAGTGCAAGAACTACCTCTTTTGTAGTGTGTACGACCACATTTAGTGTGGGATTTGTGTTTTAATATTCCTTCAACCGTCCCTAACCCAACAGTTCATGTTGGTGTTGGCGGTTTGACGACTTTGCTCAATGGCCCCCCTCCAAACAAATGTCCCTAAAAATTTGTTTTGAAATTTTTTCATGAGGTATGCATTTTGACTCCCCTGCTAATGTGGTTTTACCTTTACCAGAGTTTGATTATGCTTGTCAATGGCTTGAAAGTCACACCCTTGTCGGGTATTTTGTTGGGAGAACCCCCCTGAAAGTGTGCTTAAGGAATGGGTTAGCAAGGCCTAGGTCCCTCATGGGGTCCACCTTGATATGGTCCAAAACTTGACCAAGGGTTTCTTTTTGTTTCACTTTTCGAAGGTTAGTCATGTGCAAGCCATCTTGGGCCATGGTCCTTGGTATGTATGGTCCTCTTTGTTGGTTTTCTAGGCCTGGACCTGATGAGCTTAAAATATGCTCATAGTTTGGATATTGTGATGAACTTTTAATATCTTTACTTTTGTTATTTGTGGTTGTTTAAACTCTTTTGAAACCTTTTATGGGGATATCCTATAGCAAAATACTTTTATATTCCTGCAGCTTATTGTGTTGACTTGATTACATTTATTGCCCCGTTGACTCCCTAAATGACTGGTATATTGCATACAATTTTTGAATGATGAAATATATTTAAATGTGTGATTAATGAACAGATATTGTGTATGTTCCATACGCCTTTCCTTTCGCATCTGTTATCTTTGTTTCACAGGTTGTTGAAGAATTATCGAGTCAAGCGCAACCGATCTCGGCCTTGCAGTAAAGACCATTTCCTGCACGACTTCGAGGAAGCTCCGGCGAAGACTCTTTGACCAAAACCGTTGGGAAATATTTTTAATGACAGTCAATCTGGAAAGAGTGGAGCGCTAGATTCTCTCCGGATCGGGTTGAACACATAAATTCATTTATGAAGTTTGTTCCTTGATTCTGGGATACACTTTACTTCTACGTCTTTCTTTGATAGGGTTAGTTAGTTAGTTGCTCTCCTGATTTTAAATAAAGTACTCCTCCTACGCGAGGAAGGAAAGAGAGAGAGATGATAGCTAGAGTAAGATAGGAGCATAGTGATAGAAGTATAGTGATAGCAGATATCATGTAAGAATCAGTATGATAATGAAAAGTAGAGTTTGTTTGACAAGAGACAGAAATTGTTGTTAGTTTCTATATCAACAACGCAATGTATACCATTATGTTTTCATGAATAAAGTTTAATGAAGTTCTGAGTTTAGCATCTGCGTAATCAGTAGATGCTTGCTAAGGGGGCCCACTTAGTAAGTATCTGTAGCTAGTTAGTTAGTTGTTCTTTTCTGTTGATCTTTAGTTAGCTTTCATCTTTGAAGTTTTCATACAAACTCAGTCTTATATTGCTCCTGCAGCATAGAGAATCCATCCTTGTGCCTGTTCCTGCAGCATAAGGACAGTTCATAGTTTGTGTTTCAGTCGTAGCTGTTATGGTTTTTGTTTTAATCAAATCATAGTTGAGTTAAGAACTTTGCATTACCCTTCTGTAGCGCAGATAGAATTCATTTTCAGTATTTATTTCCTCTAAGTTTTGACTGAAACTAGTTCTTAGTGCATATATTTTGCCATGCCATTTAAAGTATACGTCTCCTTGTTTGACAAGTAAATGAACGTCCATAGAGAGATATTAGTCACCTCTTGGAATGTCCAATTCCCAGGAAAGGTTTTACTATGATTATCATATCTTTTTGTGGGTGCGACCATTTTTGGCGCCGTTGCCAGAGATGGCGTCCAGCTAGGAATTTTTCAGAAGTCATTTTTAGCATTAGTTTAGTTTGTTAGTCAAAAATTTTTAAAATCTTTCAAGCCACTATTCATATCGTATTGCATGCATAGAAGAAGAAGAGACACACTAGGAAGGTTCCTCCCTAAAAACCTGTTTATTGAACTACCATTTGACCCAGCTGACAATGAACCTGAGAAAAATCTATTCGCTCTGTTATTCTAGCAACCAAACATGGCAAATAATCCACTGAATAATCCACCTCCTACTTTTGAGTTTCCCATTGTTCCCCAACGAGATACTAACAATCTTAAGAATATACCTTCTTCACTACTTCCAAAATTCTATGGCCTAGTCACAGAGGACCCTGAAACTTTTCTGTTTGAGTTTGATGTCCTCTGTTGTAGTTATGACTATAACACAGATGCTCATAAAATGAAGTTATTTCCTTCCACCTTGAAGGAAGGAGCTCTCAGATGGTTCATGAGTCTGGGAAGAGGTGTTGTAGATAGTTGGGCGGCCATGCAGATGAAATTTCTTAAAAAGTACAAGGAATATTGTAAGAGTGCCAGCAAAGGTGATGACATATTCCGAATTCAGCAGAAGGAGGATGAGAATGTGGAAGATTATATTTCCAGATTTTTGTTTTCACTAAAGAGGAACTCAAACCATACTCTCAATGAAGACTCTCAAAAACTACTCTTTCTAAGGGGAATCAGTGATGCCTGTATAGACGCCCTGGACCTGATGGGAGGAGGTGATATAGCCCAATTGTCTTGGGATGATATAAAGAAAATATGTCTTAACTACTCTTGAGCAATAGTTAAGAAAGGTCGAGGTCATCATGCTACAGTGGGGAAGTCTTCTTCTGGTGGAGTTTCTCAGATGGAGATAACAAATTTGCTGTATGATTTCAAGCAGGACATCATTAATAATATGGCTACACAACTGGACACTATGCAAGCTCGGAAGAAACATGAGGAAGCTGAGGTAGTTTTGGCCGAGTTCTATCCATATTGAAGACAGAAGAAGCATGACTGTAGATGCAAGATGGCGGCTAATTTAGAAGCTAAGCAACTACCTACTGACTTCAAGCCAATAGAAGGTGATGATGATCAAGTGTTCTTTGTTGCGCAAAGGAGACCATGGGCCCAAAGACAAGGTATGTCTCAAGATCCTTTAACTTTTGGTAATCCTTATTCTAGCTATAATAACCAATGGCAACATGCATATGGACCACCACCACCCTGGAATCCACCTCAACCAAGTTTGCCTAATTATCAGAACCCACAATGGAAATCTCCTCAAGGAGATTGGCAACAGCCACAAGGGCAATGGACCCCACCTTCAGGAGATTGGCAGCAAAATCCTCAATGGAGAGGTCCTCAGCAATGGCAAAACTAGTCCTCTGGATTCTTGCAGCTTCTACAGCCACAACCACAGGCCCTCATGCCATCTCCTGCAGCAACTGCCACAAATCATGGCCCTCCAAAGCAAACGCCTATGCCTGCCCAGCCATTGCCAAATCCCAATAATAGGCAACAGCAGTAGCCACAGCAGCCTACGTATCTTGTCGAAGCCAACCAATATCAAGCTTATGCCTTAGACGTTAATGACATCCATTTAAAGTCTGGAACCACTTTACCTGCTATAAAACTGCCTTTAATTACTGAAATACCAGATTCTCCCCTTGAAGAATCTACTGCACCTGCTATTCCTATTGAGCATATGCCTATACCTGATATGGTTTCTAAGGAGCCTACTTTGCAAAATCAAGACAACCCACCTTTTCCTTAGAGGTTGCAAAGTATTGCATCAAAATCCATGGAAGAACCCACTTTTGACATCCTGGATCAGCTCAAAAATGTATAGATTCAAATCCCTTTATTTCAGGCTATCAAAGATGTTCCTAATTTTGGAAAAGCCATTAAAGAGGCCTGTTTAAAGAAGCCTGGACAGAAGAAAAAGGATCCTCAAACAATTCATATCTTAGGGAAATTGGCTGATATAATGTCAAGAAATGCAGTAATTCTAAAGTATATTGACCCTAGAAGTCCTGTAGTGCAGATACATATAAATGACCAAGTTGTAAAAAATGTTTTAATTGATTTAGGTGCCGCCATTAATGTTATGACAAAGCATACTATGGACTCCTTGAATATTTAAAACATTAGGTCTACACCCACAGTTCTGCAACTTGCAGATAGCTCCACAGTTAAACCTGATGGGATGGTGGAAGATGTAATTATCACTCTTGCATCTTGGGAGTACCCTGCTGATTTCACAATATTATCAGTTAAGGCAACTTTAGGAGGGTATCCAGTTATCCTTGGTAGACCATGGTTAGCAACTGCTAATGCTTTTATAGGATGCTATTATGGAGATATGACCATTTCTGATGGACAGTCCATAAAAAAATTGGCTTTGTATCTGCCTGCTAAACCTCAACCAGATTTGTCCCAACTTGTTTGGCCAAATGAGGAGGAAGAAACTAAAGAAGCCAATTCCTTGGATCAATTAATGATGCTTCAAAATGATCCATTCTCACAACTTCAGAGTGAGGATTCCTTGCTTTTCCAAATTCTGCAGTTTAATTCTGATACAGGTAGTTCATCTGATCCAAGTGGTAGCCATCTACAATGTTTCCTGTAGCAACCAAATTTTGAAAGTTCACTGCTTAAACTTCCTGTAATCTTTCAAAACTTGCTTCCACAAGAGGTACAAACATCACCTGTAGATTCTATGAGTAATCTCACTAAGCAGATAGAATTGTCTCTAGGTCATTGTTCGAATGTCAATAGCAAGTTGTCACAATCTCAAGAGGCTGACTTATTAAAAAAGCTACAAGAGCAGCATAAAGTTTTTGTATGGGAATATGGGGACATGCAAGGAATAGATCCTCGAGTTTGTACTCATAGGATCTATATCAAAGAAGATTGTTTACTAGTTAGGCAACCTCGAAGAAGAGTAAATCCAACACTTAGAGAAATAGTTAAAAGTGAGCTTCAAAAGTTGCTTGATGCTGGTTTTATTTATCCAATCTCTGACAGTCAATGGGTTTCTTCATTAGTCATTATCCCCAAGAAAGGTGGAAAATGAAGAGTGTGTGTAGATTACAGAGAGTTGAACAATGCTACTAAAAAAGATCACTTTCCATTACCTTTTGTAGACCAAGTACTAGACTCACTGTCTGGCAAAAGATATTTTTCCTTTTTGGATGGTTACAGTGGGTACAATCAGATAAAAATTGCCCCTGAGGATTAAGATAAGACCACTTTTACCTATCCATGGGGAACATTTGCTTATTTAGTCTTGCCTTTTGGTTTATGCAATGCATCAGCAACATTTCAGAGAGCAGTAATTAGTATCTTTGCTGATATATCTCTTGACTATATGGAGATTTATATGGATGATTTCACTACCTATGGAGTCACATTTGAAGAAGCACTGGTGAATTTAGAAAAGGTATTGAAAAGGTGCAGAGAGAAAAATTTGTCTCTAAACAGTGAAAAGTGTTTTCTAATGATGGAAGAAGGTATTGTTCTAGGTCATCATGTTTCACAAAATAGAATTCAGATCGAGCCTGCTAAAATTGAAGTAATTTAGAATTTACAAACTCCTGCAAAACAAAAAGATGTTAGAAGTTTCTTTGGCCATGCAAGGTATTATAGAAGGTTTATAAAAGATTTCAGTAAAATTGTCAGCCCACTTTATGTCCTGTTAACAAAAGATTCTCAATTCAAGTGGACAGAAGCCTGTGAAAAATATTTCCTACAACTAAAGGACTTGCTTACTAAAGCCCCTATTCTTCAAAGTCCAAAATAGAATTTTTCTTTCCACATACATGTTGATGCTTCTGATTTTGGTATAGGAGCAGTTTTAAGTCAAAAAGAAAACTCAATTGAGCATGCTATCTACTTTATCAACAAGAACCTTTAAGGTCTTGAGCTCAACTATACTATCACAGAAAAGGAATTGCTCGCAGTAGTGTATGCTTTGAATAAATTTAGGCATTATATCATAGGTTATCAGATATTTGTCCATACTGATCATGCAGCAATCAAGTATCTAATGAAAAAACTTGCCATCTCTGGTAGGTTGGCACGATGGCTCCTATTGTTACAAGAATTTGACATTACAATCATTGACAAACCATGAAGAGCTAATGTTGTAGCTGACTTTTTATCAAGACTTCAATCAGTTGCACCTGTTGAACATGAGGTCATTGATAATAGGTTCCCAGATGAACACTTGTTCTCCATTGTTGCACATACACCATGGTATGCAGACATTGCCAATTATCTAGTAGCAAACAGAATACCAGCTCACTTTTCCCCAAAAGAAAAGAAGTTGTTAATAGAGAAAAACTTTAATTTTTCATGGATTACAAATTGTTTGTTTTATACTAGACCTGATCAAGTAATGCGAAGATGTGTAAAAGAAGATGAGACTTATGATATCTTGCATGCTTGCCATGATGAACCATGTGGAAGACATTTTGCAGTAAAGAGAACATCAATGAAGATTCTTACAACAGGGTACTACTGGCCAACATTATAGAAGGATGTTGTGGCCTATATAAGGAAATGTGACAGATGCTAGTGTATGGGAAGACCAATTAAGTTAGATGAAATGCCACTATATTCGCAGGTCATAGTCGCCCCTTTTGATAAGTGGGTAATGGATTTTGTGGGACCAATTGATCCACCATCAAATGGCAAGTCATACATTATAGTTTGCACAGACTATGTAACAAAATGGGTCGAGGTAAAAGCTATGACTCATGCTCGGGATAACAAAATTGCTAAATTTCTGTATGAATAAATTTTCACTAGATTTGGAGTTCTTAGAGAGCTTGTAACTGATCAAGGAGCTCAGTTCACATCGAATCTGATCATTGCACTAATGAATGACTATAAAATCAAACATAGGAAGTCCAGCCCCTATCATCCTCAAACCAATGGTCAAGCAGAGGTAACAAATAGGTAAATTGAGGCGATCCTCACAAAAACAGTGCAGATCCATAAAAAAGATTGGAGCAATAGACTTCCTGAAGTAGTTTGTGCTTACAGAACTATGTGGAAGACAATAACTGGGTTTACACCTTTTGAGCTGATTTATGGGAAAACAGCCATGTTGCCCATAGAATTCGAACACAAAACTTTGAGGACAACTCTTGAACTCAATATGAAAATATCTGAAGCACAGAAGAACCGTCTCCTACAGTTAAATACTTTGGACGAGATGAGAAAAGCTACCCTGCAGCACACAGAAGTAATCCAACAGCAAAGGAAGAAATGGCATGATCAACACATCAAAACCAGGAAATTTTTTGTTGGTGATTGGGCTCTGTTATATGATTCCAGATATCAAGAGAACCAAGGTAAGCTAACAACACGCGGGCTTGGTCCCTATGAAGTTGAAAATGTGTTCGACAATGGAGCTGTACAGCTGGTGACAATTGATCCAGTCCGCTTCAAATTGTTAGTTAATGGCCACCGACTCCGGTTGTACCATAAACTAGTATCAAAAGAAAAATTCATGCAGCAGTTTGTTCAGGTGCCTCCCGCTACTCTTCCTGCAGCCGAAGGCTTTGGCCTTTCTCCTGCAGCTTCACCGTAATTTTGAAAAAGCATGCCCATAATAAAAGTTTTCTTTTTTTAAAAAAAAAAGGAAACCCTTTTTCTCTATTTTCATTTATCGCCCCATCTCATTTCTTTATCTTCCATCCATCCATCCCATCCCTCTGTTCCATCCATTCATCTCGTCTGCCCACGTCACCCATTCACTTCATCCATCCATATCAACTTTCATTAAGATATCAATCCCAACTGTCAATTCATGCAGATGTTGTCATCTTTCTTCACACGTACGTGTAATTATCAAAGGTACGCCATATTTTTTCTTATCGCATATTTGATTTATTTTATTCTATTCATTTACTGCTATGACATCACCAATCATTATTGCAAAATCTTTGCCTATTCTTTAGTACATGTGAGGACACATGTCATACTCCAAGTAGGGGGCGAGGTAATCCACCTTTTAAAACCTGTCTTTTCGCCGCTACTATAACTGCACAAATAACATTTCTTTAATACTTTTCTGGTACTTTCCAAATGTGATCGCATGTCCTTCTTTATTGCATGTCTTTCTTGTAAATTACAATTAAGACTACTTGTTTAAAAAGTTTATTTTTGGAAAAGAAAAGAAATGTGATGGCATGACAGAAGAAAAAAACCAGAGCAGAAAGAAAAACAAGGAATTTGAACCTTCAACAAGGAATTGAGTTTAGTTAAGGTAAAACTGTGAACATGGGTGGTCAGTTGGTGTGACATGAGCCTGTAGCTCATGAACTATTATTGCAAAATCCTCAAACAGTCCATGCATTTAGCCTCTGTAGATGGTTAAATTACTTTTTGCTCGCTTAAATGATTTTGATGAGGAGGCTGCTGGAGAATTTTTGAGAACCCTTTCTGAAGGAGAAGCCACTGTATGGGGTCTAACAGTTGTTGCAACTGAAGATAGAATTGCTGAAGTAACCGGGCTTCCAGCCATTGGAGAAAACTTTTCTTCAGACGCTGCAGCTGCAAGGGCTGGGTTTTCAATGCCCACTGATGGACCTTTGGAAGTCTCCAAGTAGGGATGCAAGCACATATCGTTACCTCCTACTTATTCAGAGTATGCTTCTTACATAATTAGGTATTTAACCTGTGAAGGTCGTTTCTCCTACCTGCATTCTCATCATTTCAAATTATTAAGCCATATGAGACATGGGTTAGTTGTAAATATTCTGAATTTTCTGTTAAAATTTCTGAAACAAAGTGCCCACGGAACCCAACAAGGGAAAGATAATTTTGTTACTCACCATGGCCTTATCAAATTACTGATTGAACGCTCTTTAAGAGATGTCTCACCTCTTTCCTGGCAACAATTTGTTGCCCAAAAGAGCTTGCAAATTCCACAACCCCCTAGGGTACTTACCCCACGGCCTCAGAAAAAGAAGAAAGAAATTGCGTCTACCAGTAGAACAGGGCAAGGGTCATCTACTCCTGTAGCACCTGGTCCAACAGCTTTCACACCTAAATCCTCTGCTAGGGTACAAACTAGGTCTGCCACTAGGAGAGAGAAAGGAAAAACAAAGGCAGAAGGGTCCCTAGAATCTGACCCTCGTTCTTAGAAAAGGAAAACATTTGTTGCTATCACCAGTTCACCGTTATCCTTTGGTAGGGTAGAGCCCTCTGAGCATACAAGAAAGATGAAGGCTACCAGAACGCCTTCTGCAGCCGCATCAGTACCAAGAAGATTTTTCACAAGGAAACAATCTAAGACCTCCCCTGCTTCACCTCAACCAGAGGTTATTGTAATTTCAGAAGGATCTGTTGAGTCTGAATTTAATGTTTCTCAGAATGTGTCCAAAAATGCCGCTCAAAGTTTATTCATTCCTGAAGGGGAACAAGTTGAAACAAATAAAATGGAGCATAATGAGCAAGGGTTACCAAATCTGGATGACTTGGCTACTGCTGCTATGCAGTTTTCAGAGGAAGCACAGACTTCTCCTCTGCAGCAACAAGAATTTATCTTGCAGCAAGAGCAGGAACTAACTGAACAATTGAATGTGCCTAGTGAAGTTACGTTTCACTCTACAACTTGTAAAGCCATTGTTCTTTATAAGAAACGTTTTTAATTGAGTTTATGGAATATGTCAAAGCTAACTGGGAAACAGTTACATTGCAAACCCTGACTTTCTGACACATAGCCTAGGCTGACATGCAGCAAAGTCTATGGGAAGTAGAAAGGAAGAAATTGAAAAAGGAAATTGAAAGTCAGAAACAGAAAATTGTTGAGTTGAAAGCAAAAATAGACGAAATGTTAAAAGTAACTGGTCAGATTATGGAATGCAGACCACCACCCAGAGTTTATGCTTTGTGCCTTAAATAACAGTTCTTATGGTTCCAACTGATGAGAATTTCCAAAAACCAAGATCCTATACTTCATACTGCCAAAGAATTTTATGAAGCATACTAGGCAGCTCCAAATTGGTTAAGAAATTCTCTGTGTGAATTCTATTTACATGGCTTTTTAATTCCATTTGAAACATTATGGAATCTTCTTTTGTATATTGGTGATATTCATTTGAGATCATTTATGTCATGGGCAGCAAATGAGGCCAATTATGGTAGGCAGTGGGAAACATATGAGGAAGCTGAGAAAACAGAGCCTGTTCCATTATGCTCTCAAAGTACAAACCCCCATGCAATGTTGAAAGACTGGTTTGCTCTGACATATGGCATTAATAATGTTACTGCTAGAGAAAAGATATTTGATATCAGGAAATAGGTATATGATGAATTTCAGGCACAACCATATTCGTTTTCGAGACTGGCATATACTAGAAGTGAGAAAAGATGGGAAAGATTAACTGTTGGATTAAGAAGATCCGAACCTCACAGTCCCTTAAATTTTACAGCAACTCTTAAAAGATCAAGCAGATATACACAATTGGGACTTCAAAAGAGATTTGAACTGTGGTTGCCATTAACATTCAGACCTCTTGTGCTAATGTGGCCCCTCTATCCTCACCATGCTACAAATCTTAATGATGATTTAGAAGACTAAAGGTATGAAAGGTGCTGGGATTTCAGAGGATTTTATTACAGGTTTGGAAATCTATTTCAGAGTCATGCAGCAACCACTGACTTCAGAGAAACCACCAAGAAAGTTAATGCTGGAGGACTAGCATTGGGCTAAGTAGGGGGCAAAATGATGAGCTTAAAATATGCTCATAGTTTGGATATTGTGATGAACTTTTAATATCTTTACTTTTGTTATTTGTGGCTGTTTAAACTCTTTTGAAACCTTTTATTAGGATATCCTATAGCAAAATACTTTTATATTCCTGCAGCTTATTGTGTTGACTTGATTACATTTATTGCCCCGTTGACTCCCTAAATGACTGGTATATCGCATACAGTTTTTGAATGATGAAATAGATTTAAATGTGTGATTAATGAATGGATATTGTGTATGTGCCATACGCCTTTTCTTTCACATTTGTTACATTTTGTTTCGCAGGTTGTTGAAGAATGATCGAGTCAAGCGCAGCCGATCTCGGCCTTGCAGTAAAGACCATTTCCTGTGCGACTTCGAGGAAGCTCCGGCGAAGACTCTTTGACCGAAACCGTTGGGAAAGATTTTTAATGACAGTCAATCTGGAAAGAGTGGAGCGCTAGATTCTCTCTAGATCGGGTTGAACGCATAAATTCATTTATGAAGTTTGTTCCTTGATTCTGGGATACACTTTACTTCCACATCTTTTTTTGATAGGGTTAGTTAGTTAGTTGCTCTCCTGATTTTAAATAAAGTACTCCTGCGCGAGGAAGGAAAGAGAGAGAGATGATAGCTAGAGTAAGATAGGAGCATAGTGATAGAAGTATAGTGATAGCAGATATCATGTAAGAATCAGTATGATAATGAAAAGTAGAGTCATTTTGACAAGAGACAAAAATTGTTGTTAGTTTCCATATCAACAAAGCAATGTATACCATTCTATTTTCATGAATAAAGTTTAATGAAGTTCTGAGTTTAGCATCTTCGTAATCAGTAGATGCTTGCTAAGGGGGCCCACTTAGTAAGTATCTGTAGCTAGTTAGTTAGTTGTTCTTTTCTGTTGATCTTTAGTTAGCTTTCATCTTTGAAGTTTTCATACAAACTCAGTCTTATATTGCTCTTGTAGCATAGAGAATCCATCCCTATGCCTGTTCCTTCAGCATAAGGCCAGTTCATAGTTTGTGTTTCAGTCATAGCTGTTATAGTTTTTGTTTTAATCAAATCATAGTTGAGTTAAGAACTTTGCATTACCCTTCTGTAGCACAGATAGAATTCCTTTTGAGTATTTATTTCTACTAAGTTTTGACTGAAACTAGTTCTTAGTGCATATATTTTTCCGTGCCATTTAAAGTATACGTCCCCTGGTTTGACAAGTAAATGAACATCCATAGAGAGATATTAGTCACCTATTGGAATGTCCAATTCCTAGGAAAGGTTTTACCGTGATTATCATATCTTTTTGTGGGCGCGACTAGGACCCATGATTTTATTGTCTCAGATGAGACTAAATTCCAGGTCCCATTTTGGATTGAGTTTCCTAGTCTATGTTTTCCTTGTGTGCCTTTTTTGAATCATATTGTGTCCTCATTGGGGAGGGTTATCTGTGTTGAGCTAGATAGGTTTTTCTAGGCCTGTCCCCAAAAAAGGGTTTGTGTAGAAGTGGACCTCTCCCACGATTTGAAAGACACCATAGATATCCAAATAGGAGCTCTCCGACACACCTAGAAAGTCACCTATTTCAATTTTCCTAACACGTGTTATTGGTGTCAGTCCGCAGACCACAAGATCAAGGACTTCCCTTTGGCAGTGCCTCATACATCTTCTCTACCACGAGATGTTGAGCAGCCTCATTAGGCGAAGTCTTCTGCTAGCAAGTAGGATACACCTTGGACTACGGTTACAAATCACAAGAATAAGTATTCTGGTTTCAGGTCGGCTTTTAAAGCCACTAAGCTAGTGAAAATTGCTTCAAACCATTCTACAAAGGGGATGGCCACTCCGGCCAAGGTTGATAGCATGCCTTTGCAGCCTCATCCTAAGACCATGCCTCAACCGGCTATTATTATGATGGCACACCTGAATCTTTCTGCTCTCGTGTCGGGAGGTCAAAGGTGTTCTCATAGCCCATCTCCACCCAGGGAAGAGAGGGAATATGTCCAGGAGAAGTGGAGAATTTCTTCTTCTTCTATTCAAATTGGCTTAATGTCACCAAATTTTTTACAGAATTGTTTCTCTTCTTTGAATGAAGAGGAACTAGATTTAGATGATATGGACATGTTTCATCCATGAACTTCCTCTCATGGAATGTTTGGGGTCTAACAGACCTCTCCAGAAAGTATACTGTCAGAGATACCTTGTGTAAGTTGTCTGGTATTGAAGTGCTTTGTCTCCAAGAAGTTAAAATTTCTAGTTTTTTGCTTGCCTCGGCTTGTCACTCTATTTGGCCAGCCAGTTCCATGTTTTGCATTGTTCATGAGCTTAGGCATGGAGGAGTTGTCACTCTTTTGTCCCCATGGTGGAATTCCTATGTGGTTTACCATGGGTTTGATCCCATGCAACGGCTTGTTTGGATCCTTCTTAACATTGATAATCATTCTTTTGGGATTATTAATGTCTATGCCCCCAATGATGTTGTGGAGCGTTCTGTGCTTTGGCGATGGATTGCTGACTCATTACCTATTTCCACTTGGATTTTATGTGGGGACTTCAATATGGTTGAGATGGCGTATGACAAAGAAGGCACTTTTCCTTTCAAATGGGTAGCTAGTGAACAAGAGTGTGGTTTTACATGTGCAATAAATTGGGATTCTTTGATCCCAATATTGGTCGCCACCATTCTCATTCTCTCTAGCACACCTGGTATAATTATAGGGCTGGTTTTGACAGAGTTTTTAAATGCCTTGATCGTGCCATGACTCAATCCTTTCTCTCTTTTGACAGCTCTTCCCTTCCGGTTAATCCATTAGTGTATGTGACTTTGTCAGACCACTTCCCCATTTTCTTTTGCATTGAATGGGAGATTAGATAGCCTCACATGTGTAAGACACAATTCTTTCTTAACACATCCTTACTCTGCCACAAGCCTACCCTAGCCCACATTCGCAGGGTTTGGAATTTGGAATGCAGGCCAACCCATCATATAGGCTAGATTACTTGGTGGAATGATGCTATCAATCGTACTGCTCAATTTTTGTGCATTTATGGGCACCAACTTGCCTCTTTTTTCTAGAAGTCTTATGAGGCTACCATTGTTGACCTATGCTCAGCTACCGAGGCTTTAGTGGCCAACCCCTTTTCCCCAACTTTGCAAGTTAGAGTTGTTGATTTAAGGCACAAAAAGAAAATTGTAAACAATTATGCTGCTAGAGGTGTGCAAATCAAGGCACGTCTTCACTTGCTTAAAATTGGTGATCGTGCCTCTAAGGAGTTTTTTCTGGCCTTGCACACCAAACACTCTTCCCTGAGCATTAACAAAATTAAAGATGACATACAGGTCCTTTCAGAATTGCCTGACATTCTCTAGGCTTTCGTGTGTCACTATGAGCAATTTTTCACTACACAAGACCCCACGCCTAAGCGCCAGCAAGCCCTCCAGGACTGCCTCACTATCATGCCACATAGGCTTTCTACAACCCATAAAAATTATTGTGATCAATTGTTAACAATTGAAGATCTAAAAGAGGTTGTGCATCCCATGGCTGATGATAAAGCCCCTGGGATTGATGGATTTCCTTGCAAATTTTATAAGGCACTTTGGGATTGTGTTGGACTTGATTTACACCATGTTTATTTAGAAGCTTTTCGTGCTAACTCTTTAGGGGAGTTAATAAACAAAGGCAATATTAAATTCCTACCTAAATATGGGGATCCCGAAGACATTTGTAATTGGCGGCCTATCACGCTTCTCAATGTTTCCTACAAAATCATCGCCAAAGCTCTTGCCTTAAAGATCCGCCATCTTTTACCTCAGAATGCTCGCCCAGAACAAACTGGCTTCATCAAATCTAGGTTTATTTTGGAAAACATTATTGTTGTTTGGGAAGGCATGGAATGGGTTGGGTGCTCCAATCAAAAGGCCATGTTTATTAAAATTGATTTTCCAAAGCATATGATCACATTGAATGGCCATTTATCCTTGCCATGCTGCAAGTCTTGGGTTTTGGGCCCAATTTTATTCAATCTATTCGGATGCTTTTTGTGGATGCCTCAACCTACATAACCATTAATGGCCGCTAGTCCTCTGCCTTTGGTCTCTTTCGCTCCATTCAACAGGGTTTCCCGCTTGCTCCTTCTTTGTATGTGCTCACTACTGAAGGTTTTGGTTATCTTTTGGCCAATGCGGCCTCCCAGCAGTGTGTCAAAGTCATTTCGTTACCAGAATCCAAGGCTTAGCTTGTCAATGGTCATTTTGTTGATGACTCTTTTCTCACTCTCTTGGAGGAAGAGGAGAACATTCAAGCGGCGCTCCATTGCCTTAATATTTTTTGTCTTGCCTCTGGCTCTGCCATTCATTGGTACAAAACTCTCTGCTATAGACAATCAGTCTTGCATTGCCCTTCTTGGCTTCAACAATCTGTCTGGAAATGGATTGGACTAGGAGAAATCTTATGGTTTGCACTCTAGCAGGTTGTGATGTCACAAGTTGAGCAAAAATTGGCTTATTGGATCACCAAATCCCTATCTCTAGCAGGGAAATTTTAAGTTTGCTCAAAAGTTTTGGCTACCACCCATGTTTATTATTCCTCTTGTTGGGCGCCTTCTAAGGCTGCTTACAACAAACTTGAGAAGCGACTCTGGGACTTTCTTTGGTCCTCTTCGGATACCCATAAAGGGTTTCATCGTGTTGCCTGGGAATTTTTTTGTCTCCCCAGAGACTCTGGAGGTTTGGGTTTGCTTCCACCCAGAGGCAAGGGACTTCCTTGTGTGTCAAATGGATTATCCATGCCCTTACTGGTGATGAGGCATAGAAAATTCTTCTCCATCATTGTATTTAGGCCAGTTTTCCCTTACATAGACCTGCCTAGAAGGGGATTGGGTTACAAACCCTTTTGGTAATGAAGGAACCCGTCTAGATTGTTGGGACTTTTGTTGCCAAAAGTATTTGGAGTGTTTGGGAGACTATCAAAGCCTGGATCTGGTGGGCTGGCTCTAGTTTTCATGATGGGCTTTCACTTAACCAACAAAACATTTGGTGGTCGCCTCTTTTTTCCCATAATGATCAACCTTTGGCTAAAGTGCCTTGGCTTAAAGCTCTCAGATTTCACAAGAAGGGTATCTAGACCCTCCAATAGCTTTTTCATATACCCGCCATGTGTATTATACAATAGGACAAGTTTCGTGCCTTGTACAGGTTTCAAAACTAGGACCATGCTACTTTTGATAGTCTGGTGAGTGCTATTCCTGATGAGATGCATCACAAAATTGGTATTCATGGATCCAAACCTTTGTGGAAGGACTGAAAGTGGTACCCAGATACTCCTTTTAGAAATTACAAGCCTTGGCTTGGTTACAGGTGGCTTTCAGCCCATTTTCCAATGATCCAGAGTTTGAACCATAAGTGCCTTCTTCAATCTCTCGCTCATGTTTGGTATAAAAGATTCACTACCACTTGGTCTACAAGTGTTGAGCTGAAGTTAGCCCATTTTTCCTGGTGTATTCTTTTCCAAGGCTTGCTTATGGGCTCTCGACTTGTCCACTTGGGAGTACATGACCCTTGGCGCCCTTTCTGTGGGCAGGTTGAGACTTTTAAGCATCTCTTCTAGTTTTGTCCCAGAGCTCAGTAGTTCTAGACTTGGATTCATGACTTCTTTCGGTCATTTAGGTCAGAGCCGTTCTCTTGTCATATGATTCTACTAGGGGATTCGCCTAGAATCCCGACTAAGTATACCTAGCTTTGGCACACTTTCAGGGTGGAAATCCTTTTTAATATCTGGAAAGATAGGAATGCCTGCATAGTTTCCCATTCTCAATTGGATTGTCAGATTTCTTTGTATACAAAAGCTATAATTTGTTCCAATGTGTTATTACAGATTCAAGTGCAAGCCAATAAAGTGGCTCTGGAAGTTTCTCACCTGTAGGTGCTCCTAGACCATTGGGGCAATGACCCCTGCATTGTTGCTCAGGTCCCCGCCTCGCCCTCTTCTTCCCGTGGTCGGTCGCCCTCTTGAGGTCGGCAGTAGAGTGGTTCTGCGCATCCCTACTCTCAGCCTCCCCTTCGATGAGAGTCTCGCCCTCCTTGGCAGGCTCATTCTCCTCCGCCGCGGGGTGGCCCTCTAGCAATGCGTTGGGGAGTGGTGGTGGTGGCTCTGGGTGGCCCTCTGAAGATGCTCTTGCTTCTGGTTTTGGCTGGCCAGACCTGGGTAAAGGTTTCTCGCGGCTAGCTCTTGAAATCTCACCTCATCACGAGGAAGTTGATAAAGAAAAAGATAAAGATGATAATGATGGTTGGGGTTCTCCTCCTAATGTCACTCCCGACCCCACTGATGTATAGGGGAAGAAGGATGATAGAGACCCTCTTGGCTCTACTGGCATTGCTCTAGCCACTTGATGACCTTTTTCTTGTTTTGTTTGTTTAAAACTTGATGTATTTTTTCTGGGCATGGCCCATATGACTCCAGGGGTGTGCCTTTTTACCACCCACCTTTTTTTGTGAATATGTACTTTTATATTATTAATTAATATAGATAGCTGCCTATTCATCAAAAAAAATCATTCAAAATTATAAATTGTAATACATGATCTTAGTTATCTTTCCACCAACAATTCAATGGCCATGATCTTAGTTATCTTAGTTATCTTTCCACCAACAAGCTAATAAAACCATCATAGATAATTTTGAGCTAGAGTCCTTGAAATATCCATAAAAATGGCATTAAGAGAACACATCAATGGCATAGGGATCTCTAACCCTAGTTTTCGTGGGCTCCTCCTCCTATATTGGTGTTAGCGGGTTTGTTGATGACAATGAATTTTTTTGTGAGGGAGATGAAGGTATTGCAGATGAAGATGACAACTTTGTTGATGGTGATAGGGGTGTTGTTGTTGGTGATGGAGGATTTATGGAGGGAGCTAAAGATGTGGTTTTACTTTATTATGATGGTTGGACACTTGAAGGTGATAAAGACGCTAAGGAGTTACAAATCCTAGTAGCGAATTTATCTCCTTTTCCCTATGTTGATAGATTGGCTCAATTTTTTTGAGGTTGATGTTTCTATTTATGAGGAAAATGAGTGGTCAATTGATTTTATTGAAGGGGAAGATGAAATCCTACTTGATATTATTTTTGAGGCTCATTGGAAGGCACATGCGTCCAAGGGTGTTGGAAAGATAGTGGAGGAGACCCATAATGGTCCTCCATTTTTAGGTTAACATAAGGTATTTCTTATCTCCTATCTATAGAGAATATTACTCTTATTGAGAAGGGTATTTCTATTTCCCATTCTATTTATTTAGATTAGTCTAAGGATTTTCTTAAGGTAATGGAGTGGAGGACGTTTCCACTCTTGTTGCTCCTTTTTCCCCTTAGGTTTTTGAGGAACTATGTGGGGAGGAAGATCACATGTTGAATAATGATAACGAAGTGGGTGATGCTTCCACTCTTGTTATTCTTACTTCCCCTCAAGTTTTTTGAGGAACTACATGGGGAGTTAGCTTGCATGTTGCATAATGATGAAGGTTTGAACTATGTTGGTTGTGGTATTTATGGGTTTGTTGCTTCTTCCCCAGACTATGAGGTGTTGGTTGAGTCTGTTGTAGCTTTTTCTCCCTTACCTCTTGTGGTTGTCCTTGCTTTGACCCCTACAATTTTGGAGGATCTTTGTGTGAAGGAGATCAAAATAGATATTCTTGATTATCTACTTATTGATTCGTTGACATGGCTATCAAGCTCACTTGTTGGGAGATTTTGTGGTAATCACCACAATATTGATTCAGTCATAAGATGGGTTCTTAGTGTTTGGAAACTAAGAGGCCAAGTTGAGGTGACTTTTATGTGGAATAATTGCTTTCTTTTCTCCTTTTCTAATACAAAGGACTACACTAGGATTCTTCATGAAGGCCCTTGGTT
>VDFB02043765.1:0-69067 GCA_007258455.2 Sequoia sempervirens
GACTCTATACAAAGACTTCCAAAAACTAAGAATTAGAACGATTTGAATGAGAACAAAATTTTCCTTTATACTACAAGCATAACTCAAAATTGATTTCAAACCCTAGCCCTAACACAACTAGAGTTATAGTAAGGATGAAATCCATTTGAATTTCACCAAACATTCAAATTTCCCCCAAAAACCTAAGCATTATCCCTATCCATAATAGCTCTGACATCATGAGAAAACATTCCATCATAATATTTATGAATGCAGACCTCAAACTCCCAAGAAATCCATAGGAAAAATCAGGAAATCATGTTATGACAAAGGAATTTGGCACCCACAACTCATAAAGGAGTAATAGCACCATTTTGGCCATTAATACTACATGGGAGAAGCATAGAAATTTGAACTAGAGCGAGTCAAATCTAATTCGGTCATTAAAAATGCAATTACACCATTACTTCTAGTTTTTATGGGAAATGGAGCCACTAACCATTGAAATTTGAATTTTGGCCATTAGATCGGGGATGGATAGCTAAGATCAAGCCCACCGTGAAGTTTAAAATAAAGTATTTTAATCATATAAGAAATATGATCAATTACCATCGTGAGCTCCCCATGCATTGCACTTCCCTATTGAAGCCTATCCTTTGAAAATTTTATAGCTTGCATCCCCACGAGGCAATTAAATGATGCCATGTCACCCCTTTATACTCATCGCACATCATGGATAGGCCCCGAGCACAAAAAAGTGAAATTTCATGATGTGAAGAAACTTCATGACACGTCAAAACATTGAAATTAGGCAGAGAATACTGCATGAATATGCCTCATCCATCACACATCACATTTCAATTAAGAGTGATTGAAACAAAAAATGTGATATGAAGAGGCCGTGTGATGGATTATGTTCTGTCCATGTGTAAAAATCTCGACCAACTGCACACATCGTGCAAAGGGAACTTGTGGAAAAAGGGAAAAATGTGGTGTGAAGAGAGTGGGTGATGCAATGAGAAACCATCAACTATTGGCTTGGACATGTGTCCTCATATCACTCCATCACCTTTATGAATCAATCCTCTTGATTCACAATTGTGATGTTAATCAACTATGTGATGACTATTAGATCTCATCCCTTTTTACTACATTCATTGATCTTGAATATCACATATCGTAGGTAGCTTATACCAAGGTAAACATCAAAATTTGATGCAAAGAACTAATGTGATGTAATAAGAGGTCAACACTTGTCCTTTGAAATATTCTTCTAGCCCCACTTCCTTTGGAAGCATCCTATTGTGGTGAGATCCTACATGCCCACAGTCTTATGTGTAAACACTTGTTGTATCCTCTGGGATAATAGGGAACTAACATGTGGATCCCACCTATCAAAATTTAGGCCACCAAAACCTTGGGCCCACCACTAGCTTTGAACAAGCTCTATTGAAGAGCTAGCGAAGTTCACTAGACACGTGGTGCCTTCTCACATCCCTGCACCTTCTTTCTTGTGATTATTTTATTCCTTGCAGGTGAGTGAGGGCCAATAAAAGCTGAACACCTATCTAGTATGTGCGACCAAAGGACACATGCTTTAAGTCAGGACATAAAAGGGGTGATGCCTAGGTAACATAAGATTTTATATTTCTAAAGAAATATTTTAGACCTAAGGAAAAATCAGTAGACTTAGGAAAAATTTAGTCCTTGACCCTCAGACTTAATATTTTGAAATAATATTAAATAGGGCGATGATCAAACAAACTCAGACATTGAGGCTGGTGAAAACATGACCCTGAATGACATAATTTGTGTATGCTCAGACCTATGGTTTAGGGTTTTAACACTTGAGGGTTTTAGAAATCCATAACTTGCAAACTCAGAACCCTAATTCAATACAATTTTGGAATTTCAAAACCTCTAAAATACTAGAACATCAAAATAGCCATGGATTTTACAAGCTGCACTAGTGGCTCTAGTTGGGGATGCATGCTTCAGTGAAGGATGGCAAGATTATAGATCTCTGGGGAAGTAGACCATGCCTTATCCATTGGGCATGAAAGCTTCCCAACCTTCAAACCACATTTGATTCCCCCATGTCACCAAATGATAAAAAGAGCCAACGCTTGCTTTTTCCAATCACCAGTTGATCAAAGGAATTGATCTCCCTTAACCCAAAACTTTTTCTACCACACCACAATAGAAAAAGTAGCCTCATTCCTACAAGAACACATATTTTATTATCTTTAAACAAGTGAAAACTTGCTAAATTTTTCACTTCTTGTTACATGGTAACCACATCACATAGGCCACCTCACTTCCACTGTAATGTGTCAAGCATAATTAACACACAAAAATAAATATGACATTATGAATAAAAAAAATTAAGATATAGTCAATTAGCTACTTTCCATCATAGCATCTCATGTCAAAATAATATTTAATATTCATTTCCAAATGCCAATTTTACAAGTTACAAAGTTTTACTTAGGCCTTCTTGCCACTTAGTCAACTCAATTTACATCATGATGTACATAGTACAAAAATTAAGAAATATGGGTTCCCATGTGATCCTCTTCAACTCTCATCACATCTGGTGGACAATAAGATGGTTCAGGTGCTTTTTCACCCAACCACAAAGCTATGCTTCCCTAGTATTCTTACTAACTCAAAGAATTCCCAACCCTGCACATGAAATACTTAGCAAGAGATATAGTATGTGAGGTGGAATTTGGTGTGTGCCAAACATCTACATGCATTTTTATCTATGTTTAGAACATGCAATATCTATGCAAGGAAATGGGAAAGAGATTACATCATAAAAGTTAGACCATTCAACACAATGAACTACAAATGCTTGGCCAATCATATGCTATATACAACTAAAAATATAGATTTTAGAAAAGAAAAACCTCTCTCTAATGATCCATTTTTGGCACCCATCCCAAAAGATAATCTCCTACAACATAAGATAACATACATCTTATCAAAATATCACAAGTTTGTAAACAATCAATCTGCTTTTCGGTATTGTTTATCTAGCCAATTATTTCATGTTTTCTAAAAATACAACTATCTAGAACATAACTTTCATAAACTCCTTTGGCTATCTTTGTTCAATATGCACATGAAAGAATGTAACATGATTTAAAATCTATACAATCAAATTTTTAACATATTCAAGATTCATTTCATCAACTTGATAAGAGTATCACAAAACATGCATTAGTTTTCTAAATATTTCCATTATTCCCTTTATTCCTTCATACTTGGAATGAAATCTACATTTTAGATAAAGAGAAATAGTGTAATTTTTAAAGAAGGTATATCACATGTATGTGTAATGCATAAATGAGAAATTTATGCATATACACATATATGACCTTTTGTTAGAAATAGTGTATGTGTATACATTATTTTTAAATAAAAGAAAGATTTGTTCCACATATAGATTTCCTATATTCGAGTAGATGTCAATTTATATCAGATGTATGAATGTATTTAACAGTAAACATAGAAATATAGACATCAATAACAATATTTCCTTGATCAAATATTGTGTTTTCAAACAGTACATGTCACAAAGTCATTTGCATAATTTCAGTTTGTAATTGATAACATATCAAATATGCATCTTTACCCAAATTCATACAAACTACACTCAGTTAAATGATTTTTTTTCATATGTGACTGTTCAACATATAAGCAAATAACAATATCATCCTTAACTTGTTTGGTTCAATTAATTTAACAAGACATTCAAAAATTAATGTTTAGGTCTTCATTTATGTCAGAGAGAGATGGATACACCATATAGTTGTGTTCAATTGATAGGGATTGATATCATATATATATTTAAGCAAATCTATTCAAGTTAACTAAAGTCAACCTACATCATAGGAATTGCATGATCTATGCTTTGTTCAAAATAAAGAATTCAAAATATTAATTAATTCGAAATGATCCCTAGGGTCATATGCTTATTATGTTTCATCTAGACAAAAATATTTACTTTCTTTCAGTTCAATGTATAAGAATACCGTTTTGGTAGTTCCTTCATATAAACTTGTTATGGGGTTGGGAACAAACAACATATTATAGTTCAAATCGATAATATGCTGTCATTCAACATTACGGACCCAACAAACCTTTGTTGTCATTAATTTGACATGGTGGCTGTCATCCAAATAGTGAACACTCCATCAAACAAGATGTGTGAATATTGAAATATAAATATACACGATATTGTTATTGATTCAACCAAACACACACACACACACATATATATATATATATTTACATATATATATATTTACATATATATATATTTACATATATATATATATACATATATTTACATATATATATATATATACATATATTTACATATATATATATATATACATATATTTACATATATATATACATATATTTACATATATATATATATATATATTTACATATATATACATACATATATATACAAATTTCTACCAAACAAGACACTAATCATGTCAACATAGAAAATTACCTTCTGGAAAAACATTTTAAGTGGAATGATGTAATTTCATCATCGATCTGCTAAGGTCCAATCTACATATGGAATAGTCAATTTCCTTTATGGAATCAAAACTTGATAAGGGCACATAGAGAATCATTGTAAAGCCCATCATCGGGTTACAAGTATGAGATATAAACAAGGATACGATGATCAAATAATTCTCAAGTTAGTTTCACCTGAATCTAACAATGATATTAGTTGATGTCAATAACATCATTGAGCCATTTGAAGGATTTAAAAAGAGAAAGGTAAGGGTTTAGATATCGACTAAACTCGCATGAAAATGTATGCAAGGTTTATAACATCCTTGTCTCTATCATTGTGAATAGAGAAAAAGTAAAGATTAAAGCCAACTGAGGTGGTGATGGCCATGATAAGGGCAGGCTCAAGGGTTATGCCTCCCTTGACTCAAACAACAGGAATCGATGCTGACATGGAACAACCAACAATATTCTCACACAAAGATTTGAATGCAAAACAAAATCCAAAGAACTATCTTTCCTTTTAATCAAGAATGATAATAGAGATTCAAAGGATTCAAAAACATTGGTAAAAATCATTGCCAAATAATGGAAACATTCCAAAAATAACTTAGACTTACCTCTGCTCAAGCACCAAAATGTTTGAGCTGAGAAGTGGTGAATCCTTGCAAGCTATGGAATTGTATTCTTCCTTCTTTGCTATTTTTCAAAATAAAACTCTTCCTCTACTTTTTGACCAATATTCCCCACACGAAAATAACTTGTCTCCCTTCTTTTCATTTTTTTTTGGCATGTTTGTACACCTGAATTCTCCCAAATTGGCAAGCTTATTATGGTAGCCACCCCCCACTCTTCCATTCAAATTTTATTTCTAATTTTGGGGATCATGGGTGGTCTCTATCCATTCATTTTCAGTTTTAAAACTCAAATTTGAATTAAAACAAATATTAACCTAAAATTTATTCATTTTTTTTATTAAAATGACATTTTAGTCATTCGTACATAAATATATATATATATATATATATATATATATATATATATTCAATTCATCCTTTTTTTATGTGTATATGGTATATATGCATCAATACAATCAAGAATACTCCATTTGTTAGTGTCTTCTATTCTTTTCAAATGCAATATCATCAGATGAACAAGATAGACAAATAATCTATTTATTTTTTTATGCTCAAGCTTACTCATTGATCCAATAGTCCATTTCACATAAATTTTTTTTCTATCATATTGAAATTTGAATGGAAGAGTCATGATTTATAGTGGGATGATCCCACAATAGTGGTTTACACTTTTTGGAACATTCTGATTTTTTCTGAAATCACATATTTTTAGAAAATATAATGATTTAAGCCTTGAAAAGTTCCATTTAAAGGATTCCAATTGAAGAGGGTTTGATCAAACCACATTAGATCAAACCCCCTTTGATAGAACCTTGCTAGTTTTAAACCATACCAATAACAGAGTCTCCTTTACACCTATCAAAATGCTGATAAAAACCCAGTTTTGATTTACCTTTTGGGGGATCAAGTGATTTCATTTAAAATTTAATTTTTGTAAGTATATAGTCCTTATTATAAGCTTCCTAAAAATTATAATTTTAAATATATTTAATTTGATATGTTTATATTTATTTTCTATTTCTTGTGAATGTAGGTTTTTCACTAGAAATCAAGCTCTATGTTTTGCACATGTGGAAAATAGCATATTATCAAAAAAATTTGAAAAATATGAGTGCACTAGATGTTGATGTCCCTGATCCAACAAAAAAAGAAAAAAAAAATTGATACAAACAAAAAAGTTATGCTTTAGCCAATAAATCATGTCTGAATTGTAACTAGTTTGACTTTGAAACTTAATTAAGAATTTTTTTTTAATGAAATGATATGAAACCAATTCCATGCACTAGATATTGTAGTTATGAATCTAAATTCAAAAGGAATAGAATTTTATCCTTCATAGAAAAAATGTTGTGCTATCTAGTAACGTCACTCTTTAAAAATTGTGTTTACTATTAAAAACTAGTTTTTGGAAGAGATGGAAAAAGAAACGCAATATGATTCCAAAAATTTGAAAAAAATATATTTATAATCTATAGAAAAAATTTCACAAATCATTATTTTTCATCATCATCAAACTCCTCACGGTTTAGCCGCTATAGGTGCCCAAAAGTGAAGATTTAGTTAAAACAATTCAGTTCAATGTCTAGTTTGGCCAAAAATTGTAAACTAGTATTATGGGATCACCTAGTGGTGTGAGAACATTCTAGATTCCATCAAGATTACTATTGTCATCTAGCTAAATATTCCTACCTCAACCATGTTTTCGATTTGCAACTTGTTCCTGCATTCACACACTTGCAATTGAAGAGTTTCATCAATAACCTTTAACCAATGCTTGAAAGGAAAAAAATTCCATTTCACATCATAATTTTCATCAAGTTCATATTCAATCATAATAACATAAATATATTTAAAATGCCATTGAAATCTTAAATTTATTACAAGTAAACTGATAAATTTCATTTTTTCGTAAATTTTAAAAGAACTTAACATTATTAAATGAAAGAAAATTTTTGAGATGTGACAACCACACATTTTATTTTATGGTTTTATACTAGGTGACAAAAACTAAGAAATTTGATCAAAACCATATGCAACCATGGTATCTTCATATTTTCTCATCACCATATTTAAATTAAGGAAAAAGTAAAATGCTTCCAATTCACATAGAAAAGAAAAATATGGCTCGAAAACCTGTTGACTTGTATAGGAAAACTCATCCCCAAATTTTTTTGAGATGTGACAACCACACATTATATTTTATGGTTTTATACTAGGTGACAAAAACTAAGAAATTTGATCAAAACCATATGCAACCATGGTATCTTCATATTTTCTCATCACCATATTTAAATTAAGGAAAAAGTAAAATGCTTCCAATTCACATGGAAAAGAAAAATATGCCTCGAAAACCTGTTGAGTTGTATAGGAAAAATCATCCCCAAACAGGTCAAAATAAAAACATTGAATCTTAGGCACATGCGAAACATGAGGAGCCAAAAAATCATTGCTTTCTTGCTACTCATCACCATTGTAAGAATCATGCTTGGAGTGATCAATGTTGATGCAAACTTCATGAACACATCCTTTAAAGTCATGAGACATTTTGAATGAAGAGTTGGACTCTTCAGAATGTCTCTCTGTTTCAATCTCTTGGAAATCTACTGAGACATATGTGCCACAAAAATGACCTATGGCACACATCTATAGATCTTATCTCTGAAACATTACCCTATAATGAGTGACTTGAAGTCAACTTCCCATGAGGAAGACTATGAGTTGCAGCCCCTAAAAATAAATTTTCATAGGAATCCATGTGACTGACACAATCACATTCTGCAAGTGCCAACTCATCATAAAAATATTCATCAGTTGTACCAAAATTTCTATTTATATTAACATTGATCCCACAATAATGGGTTACACTTTTTGGCCAAACATGACATTGAAATCAGGATTTTTCACCAAAACTTTACTTTCTTACACCTATAACAGCTAAACCATTAAGAATTTGAAGATGAATCAAACTAGTGATTTGTGAGATTTTGTGTGTAGATTTTAATTATATTTTTTTAAAAAAATTTAAAATAAATTGTGAATCCTTTTATGTAATTTTTAATAACTTATTTTTTCTACTAAACAACATTTTTAAAAGGTGGTGTTTACTTGGGACAACATAATTTTTTTTATAGAAATAATACAACTCTAATTTTTAAAGTACAGATTTGTCACACCAATATCTAGTGCATGGATATATTTTCATAATTTTTTGTTAAATATTTTTTTAAATTAATTTTCCAAGTCAGAGTAATTATAACTTGGATAAAGGTGTACTTCGACCCGCATAAATTTCTTTCTATGCATTTGAATTAATTTATTCTTTTTTTTGTTGGAATAAGGACATCAATACCTAGTGCACATGCATTTTTTATAATTTTTTCTCTATTTTCCTATTTTTTTATATGTGTGAGACAAAGAACTTGATGTTCATTGAAATTTAACCCAAATTCACAAGAAATAAAAGATAAATATAATAATCAATTTAAATATATTTAAAATTTTGTACTTATTGGGAAGCTCATAATAAGAGCTACATACTTAGAAAAAATACATTTTAAATGAATTCATTTGATTTCCCAAAAAGTAAATCAAAAGTGGTTTTTTATCAACATTTTGATAGGTGTAGAGGAGACTCCATTATAGGTATGGTTTAAAATAATGGGGTTCTATCCAAGGGGGTTTGATCTAAGGGGGTTTGATCAAAATCTCTTTACTTAGAATAATTCAAAGAAAACCTTTAAAGTCTTAAATCATTATATTTTCCAAAAATATGTGATTTTAGGAAAAAAATAGGATGTCCCAGAAAGTGTAACCCATTATTGTGGAAGCACAACATACAACTTCACCTATGCTATCCCCATGGAAAAAATTAGTGACAAGTTGAAAAACAGAACAAGGGATAGAAGAAGGTGAGAAATCAAACAAGGAAGTAGTTTCTTGCTCATCACTTAAACATAACCATCATATGCATGCCCAACACACTTAGCTACCTAAATTGATTCATCCAATGAGTTTCTTCCACATGACATATTTACTTCTTCTTCTATACTGCTGCAACAATCAATGGTGTCATACTCCACACTATCAAACTAGAAATTATCATTGATTTTATTAGTGTAACTATCCATGGATTATTAATCTAGCTAAATATCACACCACACACTATCACATTCATCTAATATAGAGAGGGCCGACTCTCTATTTCTACAGTTTCAAAATCAGTAGAAGGCATGACATCAAATATTTTAGTAAATATATCATACCTTACATCTTGGTTTTTGTGACAACCTTATTCTACACACATATCCTCTATGGTGTACTCAAAAGATAGATCCTCACCACAATAAGATGCATTACTACCTTTTTCTATACCATCTAGACTTGAACATCAACAATCCTAGAATAAGTACCATCACACAGTTAAGATAGGAAATGATTTCAATACTTACCTATCATCCTATCAACCATTGAAAGCCACTAATATATCTTTCTACATCTAGAAGGCTTCTAATTTTGTGGCATTGTATTTAGACCTGGCTGAAGTCTTTCACAGAAAAATAAAAACATACTAATTCATTAGGTGTATTCAATGCTGGAATAGTAAACAAAATTTTCATGAACCTATCATGAAAATAATATGAGGATTCAACTTCATATATTTTTATGTCACATAATGCATCAAGAGGTGACATCCATTCAATCGAAAGTTCATATTCTTCAAAATTTTCTTGATTGTGCAGAAGCCTACTATCAAATAAACATTCATTATTCACTTCACCAAACTAATCCATGATAGTATCTCAAGCTCATGGCATGAACAAATATAATGTAAAGGTAGATTAAAAAATAGTCCCATGCACCATTTTCTAAAGTTCTTAAAAAAATTTCATGACAACATCTTCCTTAACTATCTGGCATTTCACCAACTAGTGAAAACCTGCAGATGTTGTAATGTTGATTCTTCTAGACCTCCTCTAAACTTAGGTAGGTATTCATTTGTTTCTTTTTAGACAAAGTGTGGATAACCTTGGGTTTTACAGAAACCTTGAAGGTAATATCTTTCTATAGAGAAATGATTTCTCTAAGTGTATGAATGTTGTTTAGTCATGGGATAATAGCTTGTAGAGGGGGAACTCGACTGGTTATACATATTTTCTAATGAATATATATCCCTCTACAACTATCTACTTCAAAATAACTAATTTTCTCAACTCCCTTTTCTACTAGTACCTTAAAGCAATGTATAAGGGACAATAGTGACTAGAAATTTTCAATGGGTGACCTTTATACAAAATACAATAGATAAATACCTAAAACCTTTTGCAACCAACTCTTTTGATAATGTGGGAAGCATGCAATGGGATGTGTGGTTACATGCTTCAAAACATGGAGGATGCATTGAGGGGGCTTGATGCTTCAATGGTGTTCATGGAGGACTCTAAACATGTATTATAATGATTATTTTTAAATAATACATGAGTCATGAATGCTTTTAGAGGCTATATTTTTACCTCTTGAGGGTTTTCCAAGGGTATATCTTTTGTCACTCTTTCATGGATATGTTTTTAATTCTCTTGCATACATGGATTCTAAGTACTTATTTGCATTGATTTCTCTTTTGGGTTATGCAGAAATTTACATTCGGTGGCTGCAAGTTTCCTTTCAAGAGGGAGATGAGCAAAAGACAAACTTCAAAACCAAGGAGGGAATGTATGAGTGGTTAGTCATGCCATTTGGGCTAATTAATACACTAAGAAAATTCATGTGGCTCATGAAAGAGGCATTAAAAGAAAATTTGGGTATATTTGTCATTGTTTATTTGGATTAAATTTTAAATTTTAGTAAGACATTGGAGGAGAACTTGTTGCATATCCATAAAATTTTTGAGAATCCAAGGGAAGAGAAATTGTTGATTAACCTCAAGAAATATCGTTTTATAAAGAAGGATATCATATATTTGAGATTTGTAGTCTCAGTTGAGGGTCTTAAGGTGGATCTAGAGAAATTAAAGGCTATTTTTGACTTGCCTACACCAAGTATTGTTGTGGAGGTAAGATCATGAGGAGAGGGAAAAAAAGGGTTTGCATCAAAATGAATTGATCAAGATGATGAACCACTACTTTTCACCATAAAAAATACAATTATGAGGGCCAAAATTCATAAATAACAAATTAGAAACTAATCCTAATTGTTATAACAACTATGAGGGGAGTTTTTAGAGGTTAGAAGGATGTGTAACTTATTGCAAGAAGGTTGTTTTTAGGCCACAAATGACTCATTCTCCTTTAGTGGTGAATGGGTCCCTCTTAGGGTTTCTGAAACTGAGATCTGGGTTATTTTCTTGAATTTCTACACTCTCAGATCCTTGATTGTTAGCTCTTGAGAACTTGTAACAAATTCTAGAGCCTTCTTTCCGCGTTCTTGCACTATGAATGACAACTTTGCAACTTGACAATTTTGACAATTTTGCTTCCAATTTGTTCACCACTTGATCTTTAATTTGTAAATCTACAAATACATATTCAAAATAAGAAAAAATTGTTGATTGTTAGTGAATAGGGGTTTTCCTAAGTCAAACCCCTTGTAGGTAATTAAACCAAATGATGAAATAACGAAATTGAAGTATGAAACATGAAACTTGAAGTGATGTTGATACCTTGGAAGTTGTCTTGGAATATAAATATACAAACTAACATGTAGTGGCCATGAAGAATGTAGATGTTGATCTCAAATAGGATGTGAAATAATGCTTGCAAATAGATCTTCAATGCTACTTCAACAATCTTAGCTCAACAACATGCATGCATGCACTATGCCTTTGACATGATAAAATGATCTTGAATTGCTGCAATAAAACCTTGGTATTCTACATTTTAACACCTTTAAAATTCTCTTGGACTCATAAATTTTATCTTAGGATGCTTACTCAAAGTTGCTAGGTAAAACAATGTGAATTAACCCCATATTTATATACTAAATCTAGAGATTAACACTAAAGTTCAAATAATTCAAGCCAACACCAGATCTAAAATTAAAAATCATTAAAATACTACCATAATTAAATTAAAAAAGGGGTGTCCTATGTGAGGAGGACTCATTCGCCACTAAAGACGAATGGGTCTTAGCACAACTTTCTAGGACCATGCTTCGAGAGGTTAAAATAACATTAAAAACCCATGTCAAATATGCATAGAAAGGGGTATCCTATGTGGATAGGACCCGTTCAACACTAAAGGAAAATGGGTCCTAGCACCATTTTCTAGGACCTTGGATTTCCCAAATTAAATGTTATGCCATATGATTATTAGGTGTTAGGATAGATCCTTCGGAAGATGTCATTAAGAAGGCTTAGATTTGAATTAAAGGGGCCAATTAAGCTCAATTGACCACAATTAATTAAAGAAACCCTAGATAAGTGTGAAAGTGTACTACAACACTTTAAAACACCATAAATAAGGTACAATTTAAGTACATTTTGTTAAAAAAGGTCCCTAGATCAATGTGAATGTGTACAACACATTACAACATTAAACCAATGCATAATTAAATTAATTACATGTCAATTACTCCCAAATTAAGTGTGAAAAAGGATTATTTTTTTGACACTACATTTCACCCCCACTTTAGTGAGAGTTTTCCCCCATGACAAACTCACACTAAAGTAGACATTCAAGACACTTAAGTATGCAACACTAACAAAGATAAACATTCATACACTATCAAAGGGAAAGAAAAATAAAGAAAAAGAAAGGATCAGGCACAACCATTCCAACATGTCACTTATATTGAAAAAATTGATAAAGAAGTGCATGATGAATTGAATACATTGTTTTCTTCTTCTATGAGCTTAAATGAGAAATCTCCTAAAAAGAGTGTTGAACTTGGTGCTTCCTCTAGTTTAGCACTTTCTCTTGTACCTTTGGCTAGTTTTCTTCCTTCCATTTATACAAACCAAGATTGGGATGCAGACAACCTACTCTAGGTTGACTTGCATGTGCCTTACTAGTCTTATACATTTTCATGTTTCTTTATGTGTGTAATGTTATTCCACCCTAATGTTTCATTTTATGTATCTCTTTCTTTGTGTGCTTTCATCTATATGTACCTACTTTCTTATCTATGTCATACACATTTAATATTTTTCATTTGTCTTGTGTTTTCCTTTTTGGGATGACATAAGGCATCAAGACTTTTAGGTCTCTTCTATTTTGATCCGAAAGGTTTTTTCTTTGTTTTTTCTCTCTTTGTGTCATTCTTCTAGTTCTATGAGTATTTTGGGAATGATGACAGTTTCAAGCTCTTATAACAACAATGTAGCAAAGACATATTGACCCTGAATCCATAGATCCCTTATGTATTTTTGGGGGAAACCCTTCTTTCCTACTTCATGGCATAGCTTTATTTCAGAAACATATGACTTTTTATAGAATTTTCTGAGGAAAGCTCTCAAGTCTGCTCACTCTAGGGTAGTGGAACCTCAGTCTGTCCACTAGGTGAGTTATCCTAATGGGGTGGTTTAGTGTTAAAGGAATTTCGTTGTGTTGACTTCTCACCGTATAATGAGAAATTCATGCCAGTGTGTTGACTTGTCATCATACTAATCATATCAAAGCTATCCTCTTGATAACTTCAATAAGGCACCACAATGTAATGCTTTTTGCATGCTTTTTAATGTCATTTCTAAAAAAAATTTGTTAAAAGGGATTTTTCTTTGTTCATGTAAGGTGTTCTTCTTAGGAAACATTGTGCCTAATGTCTCCAAGAGAGGAAAAGTCAAGGATATTAGATTTCCATTTATGGGATGCCTCTCATTTCGCATCATGTCATAAAGGGAGATTGTATTATTAGAAATATCACACTCTTGGAGGACATCAAACCCAATGACACCACCAAGAAAAGGACATGTCATAAGAAAAAAGAAAATCATGCCATGAAATATGCCAAAAGATTCCATCGATGTATGCCCCCACTTTAAAGTGGTTGCTAACACCATTATTGTGAGAAATAGATTTAAAGTAGCCAATGTTTTGTCCTAAGACATGAGAGCTTTCCTCAGAAAAACCTATAAAAAGTCATATGTTTCTAAAATAAAGCTACGCCATGAAGTAGGAAAGAAGGGTTTCCCCCAAAAATACATAAGGGATCTATGGATTCAAGTTCAATATGTCTTTGCTACATTATTGTTATAAGAGCTTGGAACTGTCATCATTCCCAAAATACTCATATAACTAGAAGAATGACACAAAGAGAGAAAAATCCTTTCGAATCAAAATGGAAGAGACCTAAATGTCTTGATACCTTACGCCATCACCAAAAGGAAAACACAAGACACATGAAAAAGATTAAATGTGTATGACATAGATAAGAAAGTAGGTACATATAGAAGAATGCACACAAAGAAAGAGATACATAAAATGAAACATTAGGGTGGAATAACATTACACACATAAAGAAACATGAAAAAGTAAAAGACTAGTAAGGCACATGCGAGTCAACCTAGAGTAGGTTGTCTGCATCCCAATATTGGTTTGAATAAATGGAAGGAAGAAAACTAGCCAAAGGTACAAGAGAAAGTGCTAAACTAGAGGAAGCACCAAGTTCAACACTCTTTTTAGGAGATTTCTCATTTAAGCTCATAGAAGAAGAAAACAATGTATTCAATTCATAATGCACTTCTTTATCAATTTTTGCAATATTAGTGTCATCATCTAGATTAATCACAATAGGAAGTCAAGTGAAAATTTCCATGGAAGGTTCTTGTGTATGTTGCAGGGAGGGTATAGGATCATAATGTACTAATTCAGGTAAGTTTGGATTTTGATTTTATATGTTGTCTTCTTTTGTTTGTAACCTATGAGAAATAGCATGATGTCTACACCTACGCTCTCTAGCACTTCAATTCCATTTCAATCTATTGTCAATATGTGTTTGTGTAAGAGTAGGTTTGTCAATCATAGGTTCATTCTCTTCCTTAGGAGGAATAGAAGAAACAATAGTAGCTTGTTATATCACTTTCTCTTTAAATTTGTAAACTTGTTTGACTCTAGGAGGGACAACAATATTGTTTTTTGTTATCTCATGGTATGTTGTAGGAAATGGTAGGATTTTGTTCTTGGATATCATAAGGGATTTTAGTTCAATCATTGTTTCGTCAAGGATTTTTGGTTTAGTCATAGGTTGAAGCATGTTTTGAAGGGATAATTATTTTATTTTTTTTGCTTTGAACTTTTGATATGATTTGAAGAGAAATCCTCACAAGGCTTGGGTATGCGCAGGATCATCATGGAAAAAACAGGCCCTTAAGTGGCGAAAAATTCAAAAAAATTAGAGTCGGGAAACTTGACATAAAAATTTGAATAAGTTATTTATATTATTTCTAAAATATGTAAGAATAGAATCTATAGAAAAATGAATTTAGTTTCTAAAATACTAGGTTTATTTTTTTTTTAAATCTATTTGGTGAAAATTTGAAATTTCAATGTAGTAGTACTTAAACCAGGGAAAAAATAAGTAGGTGTCCTCTGACCACCCTAACGAATAAAATGATAATATTTTTTTATAATATTTTAGATATAAAAAAAACACTCATGCCTTGATGTGAAGCATATTTTTTTGGATTTTTTTTCCAAGTAAATAATTCATTATGAATTTTTGATTATAAATTTTCAAAAATATAAAAACTTGTATGTTTGATCACCTAAACTTGGTCAAAACTTCATGAAATTCAAATTTTCTTTTTTTCATCTTATAATATGCGAAGCATAGAATGTGACACATGTTTTGGATTCAAAAAATGTGATACCGTTTAAAAACTATAAATATTTTTCAATCAGCCTATCAATCAGGACTTTAGTCATAATTCAAATAGAAAATGAATAATAATTATTTATTAAATTCAAAGTAAAGCATAATTTATATTGGTGGAAAGTTGAGAATCTCCTTTAAAAACCCTTTTTCATTTCATCAATTTTGGGTACAAAAAATGTCGTCATCCACATACCCTACACATACCCATCATATCACCACTTTTTGGCCCATCATGATCTTGCACATACCTGCTTAATAGGTTCCATAGGATTGGGCCAAAATAAATCTAATGAAGAATCCCCTTGAGATGACGTGAGATTAAATCCACTATGATTCATAGTAAGATATCATTTCCAAATGGAAACTTTAGACATTTACACACAACCGAAGGGATCACATTCATGGAGCGAATCATACCTGCTTAATAGGTTCCATAGGATCAGGCCAAAATAAATCTAATAAAAACTTCCCTCGAGATGAAATTTATGCAAATTGGTCCAATTGCAAGATGATGGTGAATGAGACATTTAATGTTTTCGGTCCAAATTTTAAAGGGAGATCTATCAAGCCCATCATAGGACAAGAAAAACCATTATGAATCTTGATCCATGCTTTTGGTTTATCATATGTATCTTGATATAGTTTATGCAAATATAAGAATTCTTCAGTGATCACATTCTCTCCACATACAAGATCAATTAATATCCCAAACTAGTGTGTTTATCATTGATTTGTCTAGCTATGTAAAGAGGACCATTAGGTGCACATTTAAGTATGTCATTTTGTGAGAAAGAAATATTAAGAATCTTTTTATTTGAGCCCTTGTGAGGTCTAGCTTCAATAAATTCTACCATTTCAATCGATTGTTCTTCATTTATGTTTTCATCATCCATGTTAATAGTCATCACATCACTCTTTGTTTCACTAAATTTGACAAATGAAATAGTGTGCTTAGGCATGGGATTTGTAAAGATTTATAAATTTTGGTTAGGAGGGGATACATACTTATTACCTTGATCATTCACACTTCCGATTTCAAGTTGATTATTGTCAATAAGGTATTGGAAAAGATGCTTAAGACACTTACAATTTTTTGTACCATGTCCATTTTGTTGATGATAATGACAATAAGATTTTTTTTGAAAGTCTTTGGGAAATGGAATATTAGGATCACACTCTCTAATAGGAGGTAAGGTAAGCATATTCTTCTCAATAAGCTACAACATGATATTATGAAGGGCGTCGGTTAGAGTAGTGAACTCTCTATCCTTATCACCAAAAGATTTTTTTGTCTTTATACCAACCATAGTTTGATTATTAGTTTGTTGACTTGTTTGAGGGAAATTTAGTTGTGAAAATCCTTTATTCTATTTCTTGAAAGGTTGATAGCCATTTTGAGTTGTGGATTCAAATTGTTTAGGACAACTAGGGGGATTTTTCACATCATGACCACACATTGAATTTTGATAATCACGAAGGATTGTACATAACTATGTGAAAGATGAAAATCTCAAAATTTCAAGATTGTGTTGTATGTTGGTGATGAACATTCGTTGAAGGTCAGCGTCAAGAATCTTAATTTTGACTTGTGAATAAAGTGTTTGGTATCTTGCTATGAAATCAACCACTTTCTCATCCTCTTTTTGTTTGCATGTCATTAAATCAACTATGGTCATCTAAGGACCCATGTGAATATGGAAGTGATTATAAAAGGAATCAAAAATTTCTTTGAATGAACCAATTGAATTATTTGGTAAAGAAGAGAACCACTCTAAAGCAGTATCCTTCAAGGACCTATGGAAAATATTAGCCAAAATTTTATCTTCAAAAATGAAATCACTACACAAGGTCGTAAAAGTGGAAACATGGTTGATAGGATTTCCTTTCCCACCATATTTCTCAAGTCAAGGGACTTCTATACTTGGTGGCATTTATGCTCTTAATATGTTGAAAGATAGCGGATTGGATTTGATGTATTGCAAAGTTTGACTATTGTTGTTTTGTTGTAAAGTTGCAACTTGTTGTTGGAGGGATGTCATGGTTTGCAAATGTGAGTTATGGAGAGGATCATTTGGATTTTAAGGTTGAGGGGAATAAGGTGGAGTAGTCTATACCTATGGGGAGGGATAGTGAATTGCAAGTTAGAAAAGGTGGATTGTTGAGGAGTTATTATATTCGAATGGAAAAAGGTAGAAGGAATTCTTGTGGGAATACCTATATGGAAGTGTACACAGACTTGCTAGTGGGTATGATTGTTGTGGTTGGTTGAATAGTCGAGGGAGGTTGAAAGGTTGTTGTAGGTTAAAGGGTTTTTTTAGTTTTAAAGGTTTTTTTAGGTTGAAAGCTTGTTGTGGGTTGAGTATTAGTGTATGTATGAATGGACATTGGTATCGTGGAAGATGGAATTGGCATTCCACCTTGGTTTTGAGTAGACCTCAAAGCTTGAGTAAAATTGGTGATTGTAGGGATGGTGTTGTTAAAATTAAGCACATTAGTTGTAGGAGGTGAAGTCATGGGAAATGAAGTATGAAAACTATGAGCCATAGAGGGTTGATTATCAACACTATCAGAAAGAGAGCTAGAAAACCAAAGATTCAGGGCAAGTGAGATATGGTGGGATGACATGAGCCTCAAACTTCATCTTACAATAGTATTGATAATAGGTCACCAAGTTTTAAAGCTCATACAAGTTTTACAAACCTAGTGTGTAAACCCTAAATGGAAAGAGGCAATACAATGACCTAGAATGAAATGCAATTTTTAGATTCTAAACAATGCAATTTACTAATTATGAAATGCAATAGACTGAAATGAAATATTGTAAATGCAAATTTTTAATTGAATTTTGAAAATCCAATAAATGAAGCAAATTAATCTAGATAAACTAAATTTTGATGAAACAAAAAATCATAAAACTGAAATAGGAAAGTAACAACAACAAAAAGAAGCCTAAAATTGAGATTTCAATTTCTAGAAAATGCAGATCAAGATCTATCAGGGACTCATTCACCAGTAACGGCGAATGGGTCTTGGTTTAAAAGTGTTTTTGAAATGTTTTTGCTAATTTTTAAGTGTATTTTAATGCATTTTAGATGCCAAAAAGCTCAGGTTTAGTCTGATTAGGGACTCATTCATCAATAAAGGTGAATGGGTCCTTGATGAGGATGTTTTAACTATTTTTGGACGATTTTAAAGTTTTTTGCAATTGATGTCTTTCAGTTCCAAGTTTGAGACAATAACTTTTAGTTTCATATTTTCTAGAAATGCAATGTAAAAATGCAATAAAAATGATGAATGCAAAGACCTAAATTGAAATGCAATGTTGTTTTGATTTTCAAGTACAATTGTAAGAGATCTAAATAATATGCAAAATGATTGATTTGTTTTTGTACTTTTTAGATTTAAGAAATAAAAAATAATGCAATTATAAACCCTAAATGATATCTAATTCAATGGAAAATTAAATGCAAATGAATACAAGATCTAACCTAGGATGCAATGAAAGACTTCAAAATCAGAAAATTGCAATATTCAATCTAGGTTAGGTTCACCATTAGTTGGAGAGGAAAAATATAGGGTTTGCATCAAAATGAATTGATCAAGATGATGAATCACTATATTTCACCATAAAACATACAATTATGAGGGCCAAATTACCTAAATAACAATGAAAAACTAATCCTAACTATTATAGAAACTATGAGGGGAGTTTTTAGAGGCTAGAAGGATGTAGTGGCCATGAAGAATGTAGATCTTGATCTCAAATAGGATGTGATATAATGCTTGCAAATAGATCTTCAATGCTACATCAACAATATTAGCTCAACAACATGCATGCATGCACTATGCCTTTGACATGATGAAATGATCTTGAATTGCCACAATAAAACCTTGATAATGTGCCTTTGAATACCTTTGATATGCTCTTGGACTCGTAAATTTTCTCTTAGGATGCTTACTCCAAGTTGCTAGGTGAAATAATGTGAATTAACCTCATATTTATAGTAAATCTAGAGATTAACCTCAAAATTTAAATAATTCAAGCCATATCTAGAATTAAAAAAATCATTAAAATCCCACCATAATTAAATTGAAAAAGGTGTGTCCTATGTGAGGGGGACCCATTCACCACTAAAAACGAATGGGTCCTAGCAGAACTTTCTAGGACCATGCTTCAGGAGGTTAAAAGAACATCAAAAATCCATGTTAGATATGCATAGAAAGGGGTGTCCTATGTGGAGACAAACCATTTTCCACTAAAGGTGAATGGGTCCTAGCACCATTTTCCAAAACCTTGAATTTTCCAAATTAAATGTTATGCTATGTGATTACTGGGTGCATGATAGATCGTTCAGAAGGTGTCATTAAAAAGGCTTAAATTTGAATTAAAGGGGATGATTAAGCTTAATTAATCACAATTAATTAATTTGAAACCCTAGATAACTATGAAAGTGTACTGCAACACTTTACATCACCATAAATAAGGTACAATTTAAGTATATTTTGTTAAAAAGAGGCCCTAGATCAATGTGAATGTGTACAAGACATTACAAAATCAAAACAAGGCATAATTAAATTAATTTCATGTCAATTATTCCCAAATTAAGTGTGAAAAAGGATACTTTTTTTGACACTATAGATCATTTCATGGTCTGGAAGCTTTTATAGAAAATTTATTAAAAAATTTAGCAGTATTTGTGCACCCTTAATTGAAATGATTATAGGGCACAAAAATAAGTTTAAGTGGACTATATGATCAACTAAGAGTTTTGATTAGTTGAAGAAGAAAATCACAAATCAACCTATTTTACTGCTTCTAGATTTCAATAAGGTATTTCAGGAAGATTGCGATGCTATTGGCAATACCATAGGAGCTATTTTGAGTAAAGAAGGTAAGTTGGTTGCCTATTTTAGTGAGAAATTTAATGATGCTAAGAGAATATTTTTCCTATGATCGAGTTTTATCCAGTAGTTCAATATTTGAAGAAGTGGAAGCACTATTTGTTGCAAAAATATATTTTTTTACTTACTGATCATCAAGCCCTACAATACCTTAGTAGTTAAGGGAAATTGAGCGAAAGGAACTTAAAATGAGTTGATTTTTCATAGAGTTACATATTTTCTTAAAACACAAAAGTGGGAAATTAAAAAATGTTGTAGACTCCTTAAGTAAAAGGAAAAAATTAATGATAGAGATGAAGATAAAAGTTGTTGGGTTCAATGAAATCAAGAGTTTGTATCTTGAATATCCTTGGACTTTGGAAAGGATAGGAAGGCTTACTTGTAACCTATTTATTTGGATAGGAAAAGATGGTTGGATTTCATAATCCAGGATGGTATGTTGTTTAGAGAAAGTCATTTGTGCATTCCATAGAATTCTATGAGAGAGAACATGATTAATGAGAAGCATAGTGGAGGATTGGTATGACACTTTGGTCTAGATACAAATATTACTCTTGTAAATGAGAATTATTATTGGCCATAGATGCTGAAATAAAGAAAAAAATGTTTAGGGAGGTTGTGAAGTGGAATAAGAAAGGGGGTATGATGGACATATTTCTCAATATTTCATTAGGAAATGAGACCCCCACAAAGAATTGATTAACAACCTTAGGTGAATCAATTCAAAAAAGAGAATCTTTATATTTCCTTATGACTAAAATATCGAGGTCAAGGTCAAACAATACTTTGTGGAGAAAAACTAAAAATAGAAAATCAACACCAAAATGCAATCTAACACTTGAAACAATAATATTAAACTCAATATTTGTAGAACCAAAAAACTAAATGCAGATCAAAGAAGGGAAAGAACATGTGTACCAATTACCAAAAGTGCTTTTTAGAAGCCGATCTAACACTCATTTTCCCATTGAAAAATGGGTCCAAGTGTAGGGTTTTCTGTAACTTTTAGGAGCCTTTGATGTAGATCTTCCAATCTGCCCAGGTTTCATAGTTGAAATGTCAGAAATGACTTTAGTATCTTAGTCTCCGTGAGATGACGATAATTTTGACAAATTTTGCAACTTTGACAAAATTGTAAATCTTGCACTTTAAAAGGTCTTCAAGTCTTCTTCAACCAAAATCTACAATCACATATATAAGAGAGAAAAAATGTATTTTTTTGGTGATTAGGGGTTTTCCTTGGTCAAACCTCATTTTAGTAATCAGACCTTGAATTTAAATAATGAATGAAAGAGAAAATGAAGAATGAAAAAAGCTATGTTACCATTCAACAAAACCTTGAATGAAACCTTGATAATGGATATCTTAGAAGACCTGCAACTTGCATGAGAAGGCTGAATTGGATGTGGATCTTCACACTTGAATCTTGCTTGAAAGGATACTTTGAATGCTTGAATTGATCATGAAACCTACATTATAATGTTAGCTCCAAAAAAATGCATTATTTAAGAATACTTTGACATGACGATTGGATCTTGAATGCTACAATAAAACTTTGATATATCGTCTCTTGAATTCCCTTGATCATAAACTTTGCTATAGGAATGCTTGCATAAAAAAACTAGTTGAAACTTTGTGAAATAACCTTGTATTTATAGGTATGTATCCTTAATCTTAGAATTCAAATATCACAAGACAACATTGAATTATAGATTTAGATATGTTAAAATACCACCAAAAACATAATTTGAATTTAGGTACAAAGGTTTAAGAAGGACCCATTTTTCCATGGGCGAATGGGCCCTAGGTACATAAACCTAGAAAAAACATTGCTCAAAGTAAAGTGTTATATTTTGGAATTAATTAATGTTGGGTTTACCATTTAAAAATGTAATTAAATAGGCTTGTAAATGAATAAAAGGGCCAATTAAATTATAATTAAGATCATTTTAATTAGAATGGCCCAAATAAGTGTATAAATGTAAAGGGTTACATTTAATAACACTAAATTAAGGAATTATTAAGTCCATTTTAAACTGGGAAGGCCCAAACAAGTGAGAAAATTTAAAGGGTAACAATTTTATTCACTAAATTTAGCCCACACTTTAGTGAGAAGATGAACTTGCTTCAAACTCACACTAAAGTAGAAAATCAAGAGAGGTCTAATTGTACAATCATTGGAAGGATAAGATGAAAAAGATCAAGGAAGGTGATCAAACCTACAAGATTTAAGATCTTATGGAAAAACGAACAAAGGAACAAGGAGACATGCCTATGTTAAACATATATTTATGCAGCAATGACAAATGATCAATCATACAATTGAAAAGACTGAAGAAAAAGAAAGAGAAAAAGAAAATAGGAAAGGATCAAACCTTGACTATTCAACACGATGTGGAACATGCCTAAGTTTTTTCTCTAAAAACATTTACAAGTGGAACTTGCTATCGACTATGTAAACAACAGTGCACACTCACACAGGCTAGTGAAATCCATTATCCACTAGGTGAGCCCCAAAGTGTGGAAAATGAGAGAATCTTATTGGGCTCCCATACCATACTAAATTTATACCTCTGATAAATTTAATAAGGTGCCACACAATATGAAATTCGATCCGCATAAGGCTTAGCAAGTTGAGTTATGTTAAACATGTTATAAGAGTTTCTCCCTTGGTTTCCTTATGTTGTGCAACATAGTGCTAGGGTTTGTGACATGGCTTAATTGACACCTATGAATCTTAGATCTTGTATAATTTTGATGGTTGCATTGGGAATTAACAGGTGGAACTTTTGGTACAATGACAATTGCATGTGCAACAATTGGTATTAGAGCTAAGGTCATAGGTTCAAACCCCTAACTTGAGTTGGGGGAGATTATTGCAAGAGATTTTCCCTTGGTCTCATTGGGCAATGCAACATGGAATTTGGTTTTGTGACATGGCTTAACCACCTCCTATGGATCTTGGATCTTGTATAAATCAGGCGGTTGTATCGAGCATTAACAAGTCTATATTTTGGTGCAACGATAACCCCCTGTACAAAAAAACACATGAACAAAAATGGCTCCATACGAAAGCAAGGTGTGTTATGCTTGGTGGCCATAAAAAGGTTGTAACTTTGATCTTCATAAGGTTAGCAAGCTGCATTATGCTAAACAATTATGAACAAAATGAAAATAGGATATTACATGTTCAAAGGGGTTTTTCTTAGTTCATGTAATGTCTCCTCTTAGGGAAAATTGTGCCTAATGTCTCCAAGAGAGGAAAATTCTAAGATAAAATATTCACAACTTAGGGAATGCAACATGTCGCATCACCACTAAGAGGAATGTTTTATGCCAAGAAAGGTCACACTCTTGGAGCAATTAATTTAAAGTAGAAAGTGATAAATGCTAATAATAAGACATAAGAGCTTATTTGGAAAGTCCTATGACAAGTCATATGTTTCCAAAAGAAGCTACATCATGAAAAAGGGGTTGCCCCCAAAATGAAATCCCAAACACATAAGGGATCCATGAATTTAGGGTTGGCATATGTATTTTCTACAATGATATTATAGAGCTCAAAAACACCATAATTACCCAAATAACTCATGGAACAGGAAGAATGACACATAGAGAGCGAAAATAAAAAAATATTTTGGGCCAACATGGAAGAGACCTAAATGTCTCAATGCCTTGCATCATGGCTAAAAGGAAAAAGCAAGAAAAATTAAAAGATAAAGGATTTATGAAATATAGAAGAATGAAGCTACAAATAGAGGAATGAACATGAAGACACATCAAACAAAATGATACAAGGGATCACTTTACACACATGCAATCACATAAAGAACATGCAAACAAAAACATAGACAAGACTAGTAAGGTACATGCGACTCAACCTATAGTAGGTTGTTTGCATCCCAATCTTATTCATCATATGTGGAAGGTAGAAAACTATCCAAGGGGACAACATCAAGCGCCAAACTAGGAAAATCACCAAGTTCAACACGTGGTGAATCACTCTTTGTAGGAGGATAATCATGATTGTTATTATTTAATCTCATGAAAGAGGAAAAAAATAAATTCAACTCATTATGCACTTGTTCATCAATCTATACAATTGCATTGTCATCATCCAATTTAATCACAATAGAAGGTCTAATGATAATATCCATTGAAGGTTCTTGTTCTTGATGTGTTCAAGGTTTAGGATTTTCTTATTTTGACAAAGAAGGAGAATCATCATGCACTTCTTGAGGTAAGTTTGGATTTTTATTTTCTATGTTGTTCTTTTCTTTTTTTTTCTTGCAATAAATGAGTAACAGCATGATGTATATGCCTACACTCTATAGCATTTCGATTAATTTTCATTTGAATTTCAAGTTGTGATTGTGTAAGGGTGATTTTATCAACCATAAGTTTCTTTTCTTCACTTAAGGGAGGAACATAAGGAACCATGGGAGGTTGTTCAACCACTTTCTCTTTAGCTTTGTAGATTTGTTTGTTTTTAGGAGGCACAATGAGACTTATTTGGTTATCTGATGGTATGTTATAGGAAACAGCTAAGCAATTTGATATTTTTTGGTCTTGGTTACTTGGAAGGGATTTTGGTTCATTCATATCAAGGATAGGAGGCTTGACCATGGGTTGAGGCATATTGCTAAGGGATAATTCATTTATGTGTTTTTCCTTAAACTTTTAATAGGATTTGACAATAACTCCTCATGAGGCTTAATAGGCTCCATAGGTTTGATCCAAAAGAAATCTAATGAGAAACTCCCATGGGAAGACACTAGATTAAAGCCACTATGGTGCACAATAAAGATCTCATTGCCAAATGGAAACTTTAAGAATTTATGCACAACTGATGAGATGAAATTCATGGAGCAAAGCCATGGATAGCCTAACTTCACATAAAACTGGTGCAACAATAGGATGATGGAAAATGAGACACATAATTGTTTCGATCCAACTTTCAAAGGAAGAGTTATCAAAACTATTATAGGACAAGCAAAACCATTATGTGTTTTGATCCATGATTTTGGTTTTTCATAAGTATCTTGATAAATTTCATGCACAAATAAGAATTCTTTAGTGATCACATTCTCTACACAAATGGGATCAATTAATATCCCATTAGTAGGCTTGTCATTGATTCTTCTAGCTCTTTAAAGAGGACCATCAGGTGCATGTTTAATTATGTCATGTTTTGAGAAAGCAACATCAAGTGACATTTTAGATAGGCCCTTACGAGGTTGAACTCTAATGATTTCAATAATATTTTCTATTCTCTTCATGTTTTCATCATTCATGTCAACATTCTTCACATCATTCTTTGTTTCACTAGCTTTGACAAAGGAAATTTTATGATTTGACATAGGATTAGTAAATATATGCAATTTTGATTAGGAGGGACTACAAACTTATTACCTTGATCATTAACACACCCAATTTGAATATGATTAGAACCAATGAGGTCTTCCATAAGATGTTTAAGATGCTTGCAGTATTCTTTATCATGTCCATTTTGTCAGTGAAAATGGAAATAGGAATTTGGTCTATAGTTAGAAGGTAGAGGCTTAGTAGTATCAGGAGGTGTTGGTTGTTGCATGAAAGGGTAAAATGATGTATTTTTCTCAAGGTTGTCAAGAAAATTATGTATGAAATTATGCATGCTTTCATCATCTTCACATTAGATGTCAACTTCACGAGGGCATTCATTAGGGGTAGGTTGAGCATGATTAGGTTCTATTACATTAGTATCATTACCAAAAACACAAATTGAGACATCAACTAAAGATGTTAAGGAATTCCATATATTACCAATGCACATGCCTATTATGAAATAATGAATTGAAATGCAAAGATATTACAAATTTTTATATTTTAAGCAAGATTATTTTTTGGTTATGCTATGAAAATCCTGAAAATGATGTCTTTGAGATGTAATTTTGAATTCAAACAATACAATGAATTTGATAAATTATGCTTAATACGAACAATTTTAGATAATAGAAATTTAGAAGAGTAAAATAACAGACTAAATATAGAAATGGAGAATGCAAGAAAATTGATTTTAATGCTTAAAATTTCAAGAAAAATTTCTGATCAGGAACTCATTCACCCATAGGAAAATGGGTCTAACTTCAGGGTTTTTAAAAAATAATTTGCAAGTTTTTGAGATGATTTTTTATGGTTTTCAAATTTTGGTTTTAGACAATGAGTTACAATTTTTATTTTTTGTAAAATGAGGTCTATATGTGAGTGCAAAATAGTGCTAAATGACAAGCAAAAAGACCTAATTTGAGATGCAATTTTGATTCAATTTTTAGATGTAGATGAATGATTATGCAATGCTATGTAAACACTATGCAAAATGACTGATTTTTTGAAATTTCTAGATTTTAAAGAATGCAAAAATGCAAACCTCAAACCCTAAATGAGATGCAAACTAATGCAAGTAAAAAACCCTAAAAGAGATTAAAAACAATGCAATGCAATACAAATGAATGTAACACCTAGATCTAGGGCTAAAAAAGGACTCCAAAATAGCAAGATATGATGCAAAAAGGTCAGGTTCAAAAAAATGAAACAAATAAAAATAGGTTTAGGGAGGTTGTGAAGTAGAATAAAAAAGGGGATATGATGGACCTATTTCTCAATATTTCATGAGGAAATCAGATACCCTGAAAGTTCTAATTGATTAACAACCCTTAGGTGAATCAAGTCAAAGTGAAAATATTTATATTTCCTTATGATTAAATGATGTGGGTCAAGATGAAACAACAATTTGGGGAGAAAAACTAAAAATAGAAAATCAACACCAAAATGCATTCTAACACTTGAAACAACAATATTAAACTCAATATTTACATAACCAGAAAAATGAATGTAGATTAGAGAAGGGTAGGAACATGTGTACCAGTTACCAAAAGTGCTTTTCAGAAGCAGATCTGAGACTCATTCATGCATGGGAGAATAAGTCCAAGTGTAGGATTTTTCTCTAAGTTTTAGGAGCCTCTGATGTAGATCTAAATCTTCTAATTTAGCTAGGTTTCATAGTCGAAATGTCTAAAAATACTTCAGGATCTTAGTTTCCATGAGATGACAATTTTGACAACTTTTGCAACTTTGAAAACTATGTAAATATTTAACACTTTAAAATAACTTCAAGTATTCTTCAACCTAAATCTACAATCACACATACAAGAGATATTTTTTTTTTTGTGTGAATAGGGGTTTACCTTAGTCAAACCCCATTTTGGTAATAAAACCTTGAATTGAAATAATGAATGAAAGAGGGAATGAAGAATGAACAAAGCTATATTACCAACAAAACCTTGAATGAAAACTTGATAATGGAGATCTTAAGAGATCTAAGACTTACATGAGATGGCTGAATTGGATGTGGATCTTGAAATTTGAATCTTTCTTGAAAGGATACTTTGAATGCTTGACTTGATCATGAAACCTACATCACAATGTTAGCTCCAAAAACATGCATGATGCAAGAAGACTTTGAACTGATGAATGGATCTTGAATGTTACCAAGAAAACCTAATATATTTTCTCTTGAATGGCCTTGATCATAAAATTTTGTATCTAGGAATGCTTGCATAAAAACTCTAGGTAAAACTTAGTGAAATAACCTTGTATTTATAGGCATGCATCCTTAATTTCTCAAAATTTAAATATCATAAGCTGACATTGAATTATAGATTTAGTGATGTTAAAGTACCATGAAAAAACATAATTTAAATTTAGATTCAAAGGTCTAGGGAGTACCCATACACCCATGGGAAAATGGGTCTCAGGCCCATAAACCTCAAACACACATTGCTCAACGTAAAGTGTTATGTTTAGGCATTAATTAATGTCAGGTTTTATGTTTGTAAAATTCAATTAAATAGGCTTGTAAAGGAATAAAAAGGACAATTAAGGTATAATTAAGCTCATTTTAATTAAGAGGTCCCACATAAGTGTGTAATTGTAAATTGTTAAACATTTACCAACACTAAATTAAGGCATTATTAAGTCCATTTTAAACTAGGAGGGCCCAAACAAGAGAAAATGTAAAGGGTTACATTTTTCTACACTACAGATGCACCAAGATGTGAAGAAGTTTTTGCAAAGATATAGAGCATGCTATATGGCTTAAGAGATAAGTCAAAGTATTGGGTTGTATATGCCTTTATCTGTACCAGAGAGGCCATAGGATGATTTTTCTATGGATTTCATTCTTTTTTTATTAAGAACATGAAGAGGACATGGATCAATATTTGTGGTGGTGGAAAATGAAAGGAAGCCAAGTGAGTGGAAACAAATTCCTAAACTAATATAAGTAGGGGAGAGTTACAAAAAATTCTTTTAAAACCTTAAACAATTAAAGTAATGAGACTCAACAAACAAGAATAATGAAATAGAACAAGTACACAAATAAATAAATAAATCATATATACGTGAGGAAAACCCTTTTAGGTGAAAAATCCCACCCTCCAAAATTAGAGTACTTCTCTTTTATACCAAATAGTTAATACAATGTATCCCCAAGTACAAAGCTTCTTCAATAATTTCTTCAAAACAAATACTTTCTCTGGAGTGATACCAACAACACTTTGTTACCTACAACAAAACTATGCATTCTATAATGCAAGGCACTCATTATATAGAGAGATGTAAGATTGAAGAAGCATCTAGAAGGAGAGGGGCGTTTAGATCCACATGGAACAATATCCCTTGCCACAAACATACATTTGAACACATGTATAATATTCCCTTACAAATGCCATTACATGCAATATTGTTTCTCCAAGCTTGGGTGCCTAAAATATGCTAAAAAGGGCTATGATAGATGCCTTACAACTATCATAAAATCTGTCATACTTTCAACACTTATAGTTTTAAGAGAATCTATCATAAATGACTTGAAATACCTAATTCTATTACACCTTATCATAACCCTTCTTGGGAACCAACTTCCTCCATTCATAAAGCTTCCTTATGACATTTCATGGAATATTTCATGGGTCAAATATTCCAAAGTGGGATTCCTATGTCCACTTGGGATGATTATGTGTCATCGAGTCACCTCCAAAGGGATGCCACCGAACCGGTGGGTCCGAATTTATGACATGACACCATATGCAATTAAATAATATAATAATATATTTAATTAAAATAATATTAAGACTCTAGGATTGAGACACCTTAATTCCAACATTCTCCCACTTTTTGAAGACTTGTTGAGAGTCATATAGAATCATCTGCTTAGAGCCACAAGGCCCATGGAATCAAAACACCATATAAACTTCTCTATTCTCATTAGTTTTTTTAGTACATCTGCAACATTCACTAAAGTGTCAAGATTCTCAAATTTCATCTTTCCATATTCTACCATATCACTAACAAAATGATATTGAGCATCGATGTGATTTTTTTTAGCATGGAAGGTAGGATTCTTTGCTAGAAAAATCACACTTTGACTATCACAACAAATAGTAATATATCCTACATCTAAATGGTGTAGGAGCACCTAGGCTAACCTCCATTTTGTTTGTCATCAATTTTGGCTTGTACCTGATCTTAGCCAAGTTAGGGTATTAGTGTGTTTGCTTTGGACCTTATAAGGTCTTGTTTGTGTGTGATGAGTTAGTCACTAGGACTAAAGTAATCTTAGTTAGTATTTGATGTTAAATGTTGCTTTAATTAGCTTTAGACAGCTTATGTTTGAATGTAGGGTATTAAATGTGTTATAACCAAATCCTTGTCATTAGAAGATGCCAAGAGGTAGTTGAGGGAGTGGATGGTTTGAAAACAAGGAGTTAGAGGTCCTAAGATTTAGGATCATGACATAATGATAAGTTGCAAAATGTTGTTGCAAAGTTGCATGACAACATTGTTAGGTTGCATGCAACTTAGTTATATTGGATTCCCTTGAAATCAGGAGTATGGGATCGATCAAATTCCCTTGAAATATGGAAAAGGAATCTATTTAAAAGGAATGACTTGTAGAAAGCAGTAGAATGTATTGTAATCAAGTTTTTGGATTGAAGGAATAGAGAATTTTTTGCATTTTCTGTGTATACCGTGTGTTCTTGTGTGATAGTGCTATTAGATGAATTAGGAGTGTTGATTTGTTAGTAGATATGTGTTTATACAATAGTTGTGAGCCTTTTTCTTTTTGTAGTGAAGTTTCTTTGAGTAGATTTAGTGCTTTGAATCCATAGATTAGAGTGTAAAGGGTTTGTAATTCCAGTTTTTTAGCAGTTAGTTTTAAATGGCTCCTCCATGAAATCTAACCATGGGGTTTTCCTGAGATTGGATGGAAATGACAGGGGATCCAATATTTTGTATATATTTAGCAATAGGAAGCATTGGGAGTCGAGCATTTTCTTTCAAATCCAAACCCTAAGCGAGTTCTTACTACCCGGTTAGAGGTTTGCAGTTAAAAGGCAAAGAGAATAGGTAGGGGAAGGAACCACTGTATGGAACAAGTACAGTTCTAGGTGGGGTATGACTATACCTAAGAATTCTGGGAGGATTGGGGCTTGATCAATCCTTTTGAGTGAGAAATTAACAAAATATCAGCAAAACCCTAAGAACTAGGCCAATTAGCCCTACTTACCCTAGATTGTAGGGATCTATTGTACGAAGGAGATAGGGGTCTAAAACCCTATGAAACATTTAAAGGCTCCAAAAGGGTTTCTAGAAATGAAGTTTAGTTGTTAGGTTGTTTGACAAGTTTAAGCAAGAAAGGCAGAAAAGTGACTGGTAAGGGCTACTAGGAATTAGGCCTCACCAAAGCAAATTCTTGAGATCGGGTAGAGAGAGGACTGAAGACCCTCCAAGATGCATTCAATTGAATGTGAAATGCAAGGAAACGGTGTCTCTAACACCCCTGCAAGCAATTCAAGCAAGATGATGAAGTTGGCACTTAGATTCTTCTAAGTCCAAGAGAGAGTAACCAATTTCAAAGGAGGTGTTGGTCTTCCAAAGGTAAATAACAAGTGGAAAACTCTTTGAGAAGAGTTGGAGCAGGACTAGGATAGTCATCCAAGCTCAATAAGAACCCATTGATATCAGGTACTAGGAAGGAGACAGTGAAAATGTCTTCTAGTAGATTGTGCAAGCAACCTTTGGTTCACCACACACCACTAAACCAATATCAGAACACAATATCTTAATCCAAATGGATTCCTCACAAGCATGAGTGGTTTCCATATACTCTACCTTTGTCATTGATAATGTGACTAGAGCTTATCGCTTACTCATCCAACTGGTAGCACCACCAAACATCATAAAAACGTAACCACTGGTGGATCTTCTGCTATAAATGTCACCTTCCCAATCTAAATCCACATATCCACAAATACTCACAAAATGTTGAGGTACAATAGGATAACCATGAAAACTAAAGGAATACTCAGAAGTACCTCATAAATATCTGAACAATCTCTTAACTGCATCCCAATGCACCCATCCAAGATTAGCCATAAAATAGCTAACTACTCCCACTACTTGGGAAACTTCTAGTCTTGTACATACCATCACATACATCAAACTACTAACTACACTCAAATATTGTACTCTTATCATGTCCTCAATCTCAATACGAGATTTTGGACAATCATTCACAAAAAGCTTCATCCCTTGCATTATAGGAACACCTAATTGTCTATAATATACCATGTTGAATCTCTCCAACACCAAGTTCACATACTTGATCTGGATTAAAAAAATATTTCTATTAGCTATATGTCTCTCATGATCTCAATTCCTAGAATGTACCTAGCTACACCTAGGTATTTCATGTCAAACTATGCTGACAACTAAAACTTCAAATCTGAAATCATACTTTTACCGTTCCCAATAAACAACATATCATCTACGTATAAGACAATTATGAGAATGTGACCATTATAAATTTAATATATACATAATGGTTTGATTTAGATCGTTGAAATCCCAAGGAGAACACATAGGTATCAAACTTCTGGTACCACATTCTAGGAGACTATTTCAAACCATAAAGAGACTTCTTTAGTTTGAAAACCAAAATTTCCTTACCTTTTTCAACAAAATACTTTGGCTATGACATGTAAATATTTTCCTCCAAGTCACCATTAAGGAATGCTATCTTCACATCCATCTATTCCGCTTTTATGTCATGCACGTTGTTGCAAGTGACAAATGAGCCAAATAGATGTCAACTTCACAACAAGAGAGAATATCTCCCCATATTCAATTCTTTCCACCTAAGAAAACTCATTAGCAACCAACCATGCCTTATACTTCTCAGCATTTCCCTTAGGACCACACTTTTTCTTGAAAACATATTTACAACCAATAGGTTTACGTCCACTAGGAAAAGGTACCAGATCCCAAGTATTATTTTTCTTTAATGTAGTTATCTCCTCATCCATGGCTTGCATCCAAGAATCTACACCACTCATACCCATGGCCTCTGTAATAAGACTCCTAGGCTCATTAGTGTTAGTAATCAAATAAAAAATACAACTAGAATCTAATAATGAATAACCAAACCTTTCTATTTTCCACCTAAATCATGTAGACCTCCTTAAAGGTTGAGGTTGAGGTTCTTCTTCTTTAGAAATTTCAAAGCTACTTTAGCTCTCCTCATCATTAGGTCCAACAGGAGTGCATAGTTCATTTTTCTTTGGAGTAGGTGTAAACTAAAATACCTCTTTTTTTTTCTCCTCTTTCTCTAGTTGTAGCTTAATAGTGGAAAGTTTCATCTTTCTTAAAAAAACACTTCTATTGTAGAGAACCTTTTGAGCTTCTAGATTCAAAATCTTGTACCCTTTCACACTAACACCATAGCTAATAAAGATACATTTAAAAAAATTGTTCTCTAACTTTTACCTCTTTTGAATCTAAACATGAGTTTATGATTCACAACTAAATACTCAAAGATGTCTCATCAAAGTATTTTTACTAGACCACACCTCCATAAGTGTCTTATCAACAAGCGTCGATATTGGAGATGTATTGATCAAATAACATGTAGTGGCTACTACTTCAACCGAAAATTTTTGTTCAAGGCTAGCATAATTCAACATACTCCTAGCCCTCTCCTTTAATGTTTTGTTCTTCTATACAACTCCTTTTTTTTGTGGAGTGTAGGGAGTTGTCTTATATCTCTCAATCTTGTTCTCTTTATAGAACTTGTCAAAATCTATAGAACAAAACTCACCACTATTATCAGTCCTTAAAAACTTAATCTTTATGCTAGTTTGATTTTCTACCAAGGCCTTAAACTCCTCAAACTAACTAAATACTTCATCTTTACTTCTAAGAAAATAAATGAATTTCCTTCTACTGTAATCATCTATGAAAGAAACAAAATATATATATTTTCATAGTGAAGGAACATTCATAGGACTAAACACATCTCAATGAACATAGTCCAAAACCATAGAAGACTTATGAGAAGTAGAGTAAAAAGAAACATGGTGTTGTTTTCCATAAACACAATATTCACAAAATTCAAACTCAATATTACAATCATCAAGGCCTTCAAAAAGGCTCTTATTTTTTAGGTTTCTAAGAATCTTCTCACCAATATGAGCAATTCGTTGGTGACATAACATTGTCCTTTGCAAGAAGCTTCATTTCAATGGAATGTGCAACCTTAGGTACCCAAAATGCATGACCATTAGATGTAGCTGCAACACACTTCTCTACACGATCTGATTGTGAGGATGAAAAATACAAAGGTCTCATCTTTGGTAAATTAGAAGAAATATTGCACTATATAGTACATGCATCAAGCCGAAACAAAGTGCCAATATAAACTCCCTTAGCTAACACAATAGCTCCTCTTATCATCTTGCATCCTCTACCAAAGAAAATAACTTGCACTCCTGAATCATTCAGTTTACTTACAAAAATAAGGTTTCGTTCCAAACTTGGGATATGCAAAAAACCATCAATCCTCTTCACTCTTCCATCAAAAATAGGACTTTGAATCTTCCACAACCAACAATCTTAAGGTGAGATCCATTACCTAGGTATACCTCCCCACCATTATACTCCTCATACTTTGACAACCAATATCTATGAGAGGTCATGTGAAAAGATGCACCCAAATCTATCAACCACATATCTTCTGATGGATGAGTTGCCAAGGCTGCAATAAATGCTTTTTCTTCATCTTGGTATGATTTGTCAGATACAAAATTAGAGAAATACTTTTTTTTTTTCTTCTTCTCCTTCTTGCAATCTTTTCAAATGTGACCAACTTCGCCATGGTTCCAACACTTTTCCTTGGATTTCTTACTAGAAGACTTAGATCTCCTTGGAGACTTTGACTTAGATTTCTTGTTTTTTTTGCCTCTCTCCTTTGGTCTTCCAAGAACAAAAAGGGCCTCATTGTCCATCTTAGAAGACTTAATTCACATCTCTTAGATAATAATGAGGAAACAACCTCTTCTATCTTGAAGCTGGAAGTAGTGCTTCCAACAGGCATCACCAAGTGATCCCAATAGTCTGGAAATGAATAGAAAAGGATAACATAATGGTCTTGTTCATCAATCTTGTCTCCAAAAAAACCTAGTTGGCCAACCAATATGATAAATTCATTTAGATGATTTGCCATGGATCCTCGATCTTCCATTTTTAGGGAATACATCTTCTTTCTTAGGAAAAGCTTATTTACCAAGGATTTAGCCTGATAGACATCACCAAGCTTATTCCACAAAGAAGCATATATTTCCTCTTCATGGACATTTAGGAGGATGAAATCAGACAAAAAGAGTCTAATAAGACCCTTGGATTTCTTATCCATGAGATCCCAATCTTCTTATTTAATGCCAGATGGAATATTTCTAGAAACAACAAGCTATAAACCATGATCTACAAGCCTGTCTTCCATTATGAGCTTCCAAAGTTCAAAATTATCACCGATAAACTTCTCCATTTCAATCCTCCCATATGTTCCTGCCATCTCTTTTCTACAACAAGGTTGGGAAATAGAATTCTACAAAACTCCTACAGAAACAAATATTAGCTCAAAAAACCCTTCTAACTTATAAAAGGAATAAAGGATGGCTAGGCTTTGATACCAACTCAAGGGAAGTTGGATGAGTGGAAACAACTTCCTACACTAATTTAAGTAGGGGAGAGTTACAAAATTTTTCTTTTAAGACCTTAAAAATTTATAGTAATGAGAAACACATAGGAATAATGGAATATAACAACAAACTTACACAAGTACAACAAACACCAGATATACATGGGGAAATCCTTTAGAGTAAAAACCCCCACCCTCAAAAAGCACATTACTTATGTATTATATCAAATAGTGAATACAATGTATCTCAAAGTACAAAGATTCTTCAACACATCATTTGAAACAAACACCTATTCTAGAGTGATACTGACAACACTTCGTTACCTACAAAAAAAGTATGCATATTCTCCTACACCTTGTCATAACCCATCTTGGGCACCAACTTCCTCGATGCATAAAGATGCCTTATGATACATCATAGAATCTATCATAGGTCAAATATTCCAAAGTGGGATGCCTATGTCCACTTGAGATGATTATGTTTCATCTAGAAACCTCCAATGGAAGTGGGTCCAAGTTTATGACATGACACCATAGGAAATTAAATAATACAAATAAATACAATAATACATTTAATTAAAACAATATTAGGACTCTAAGGTTGAGACACCCTAATCCCAAAAGAAATTTTTTCAAAGATGACATTTAATTTTGTGTCATAAGACCAGTGATGTTGTCCACATCATAGAATTATTTTTTAGAGAAGTGGTTAGACTACATGGTCTACCAAAGAGTAGATTATGAGATTGAGATACTAAATTTGTTGGGTATTTCTATAGAAAACTATGGAGGAGATTGAAGAAAAATTTGAAGTTTAGTTATGCACACCATCCATAAATTTATGGACAAAAAAAGGTTATAAATAGGAGTCTGGGTAATGTGATGAGATTCTTAGTAGGAGATAGGTCCAAGGGATGTGATTTCCAGTTTTTCTATAGGTAGAGTCTGTATACAACAATTTTTTTAGCATGAGTACTCATAAATCACCATTCCACATTATATATGGGAGTATTCCAAGAAATGCTTCTGAGTTAAGAATTATTGATATAGGAGATAAGAGCATTTCTGAAGTTGAAGATTTTGTAAAGTACCTAAAAAACTTGCATGAAGAAGTAATAAATCATATCCATAAGATGAATTATATGTACAAGACTAAGGCAGTTTAGAAGTAGATATATAGGGAATTCTAGGTTGGAGATGAAGTCATGGTTCACATGAGGAAGGCAGGGTTCCAAATGAGAACATATAATAAATTGAAAATGAAGAAATTTCGACCAAGCAAGATCCTAAAGAAGCTTGATTCGGGAAATATTTATGAGGGTGAGTTATCAAGTGGAATAAACATCTCTCTTGTGTTCAAAATTTCTTATTTAATATAGTAACATGAAGGAGATATTGAGGATGCATCAATAAAAGAAAAATGGAATATTTTGGAACCTACTTCGAAGAAGGGGGAGATTGAAAACATCCTAGATAGTCATTTGGGTAGAAGTTCAAGAAACAAGAAATATGAAGAATACTTGATTAACTGGAAAGAAAGGACTACTGAAGATTCTACATGGCTATCTATGGTAGAGGTTGACTATCTTGGTTTTCCTTAGAACACCTAATATGTGACAAGGTCACTTCTCAAATTACCTCGTGTGTTTGATGTAGGAGCCTTCAGGGTACAAGAGCAATCTTACATCCCAAAAAAAAATTATTTTTATTTTTATAAGGTTTGGTGAATAAATTTTCAATAAGGGCTAAAAATGGTAGGGTTACTATTTCTTGTAAGTTGGAAGGGCTAAAAATGGCAAGATCCTATTTTTAGCAAGTTAATATTTGTGCATGTATGGACACAAAATCTTACAAAGAGATCCAAAATGGTGAAATGAAGCTAATAGTGAAGAAATCACTTCAATACCATTTTTCACTTGCAAGATATTAATGTTTTGTCTTCAAAACCCCTTTAAAATTATTCAAAGTCAATTTTGAGGCACCTAAAGGTTTCATATTAGCATAAAAATGGCCAAAATTCAAAAGGCCCATTTATGGGCCTTTTGCAGCCCTATTGCTTATCAAGATATTTCTAATAGTGTAGATAGGTTGCCAATTGGATCCCCAAGTAAAAAGATATGGCAATTGAATATATTATGTGTCAAAAATAGAAGGGGCAATTGAATCTATTAGGTGCCAAAAATAGAAGGGAAAATTATTTGGAAGGAAAACAAGTTAAAGTGGTGAGGAATGAAAGAGATTCGTGTTGAATGAGAAGATATACAAAATTCTTTATTTTTGATATAGAACCAAGGTACAAAATGAAGGTTGGGATTTCAGTGGTCATTACTTCCATTTGTAGACTTGCTTGTCTATTTTTTTGCATGTATTTGCAGCCCAAATTTTTGTAATAGTGGTCTTATGACCAAATATTTTTATTGCATTTGATTGCATGTATGTAGATTATTTATGAGAGTATAATATAGTTGAGTGTTTGTTGTTCTCGAATCTTATTGTTTGTGTAAGGTGTGTTCGAGGGAGAGTGTCACTTCAATACCAAGACACCTTCTATGGAGTTAGATGTGTTGTCTTCTTTAGGCCTTGTTTACCAGCCATTTCAATAGACACAAGATTTTCAACTTACTTCCACTATCAATAATAACCTTACAACATTTACTTTTAGTCTTGCGTGTGGTTCTAACCAATTTATTTCTTTGAGAAGACTCTTGAATTTAATTTTTTATGCTTTAGCAAGACTATTTTTATGAGTAATGAATCTCCAACCTCAAGTACATATTCATGAGTAAGTGATTGTATATTCTCCTTGTTGCTATTGTTTCATTTCCCATCTCATTAGGTCTTCCACTCATTCATAAAAATTTCATCTAAATGCCTGAGCGACATTTCATGTCACAATGCAAACTCGGTGGGGGTTTTCTGTAGTTCATGAAACCTTTCACTTTGCCACCCTTTCCTTTTTTTAATCTCCTTTATATGTTTATATTTGGTGGTGTTTTGTATAATTAGTTGAACCTTGTCACCAGCATGATAGTCTTTAGTTTGGGTGATATTTTCCCATAGCATCCAAACCTGGGTGCATATTTGTGGAGTTCTTTGAACCTCTTCTATAACCACCCATAGACGTTTATTTTCAAATTTTCAAAAGATGGTTATGTGAGGAATGTTGACAGTGATAGCTACCATGTGTCATAATGTTAAATCAAGACATTAATGTCCATCTACCCCCATGTTTTTCCATGTAGCTGTGGTTGATAAAATAGAGGGACGAGAAAACATTCCTGTCGTAGCAATTTTTGAGGAAGAGCTAGAGGAGACGCGTAGTTCGAATTACATGATTCACCATTAGAGGTATTTTTAGTTTTATTCATTGCAGCCTATTTTTTGAATTGTTTACTATTGCATTGAAGAAGTATATATTATCAAGAGTTATGACTACACATGGCAAGGGTTAAATATGCTGGTTATGACTATGTGTCTAGGTTAACCTATGAGGGACCTGAGATTGGTGACACTCAGCTAGGGCCTATAAATTTAGTTGAATTACGAAACAAATTTAACCAACCTAACCTTCCACCCATCATTTAGAGAGTAGTAAATAGTGGGTTGATTGAGGCTGATGCATTTCCAATAGTAGTGTAATGTTCCAAATTACTATTGGAATGCATCAGACATTGCAACTCACATACACAAGAGGTTAGAATAGAAGATAATAGGAATATTCTAAAAATCCAAAGGTCTACCTTTGTTTCATGTTTGAAGACTCCAGAAAGGGAAGCATATTCACAAATGGACATGACCAATTCTCATATTGAGTTCACTACAAAGAAAGGGGTTTATAGGAATGTGATAGCAATGAACTGGTTAGTCAAACTAAAGAAAGGAAAGTCCCAATTGCCTCACAGCCTGCACAGGAACCATTCAATAAATGAAGTAGCCAACATTTTTATTTTGTTGCATAGGGTTAGGGGTAGTGAAAATGTTCACAGTTTCAAAGAGTGGATGTATTTCTTCATCCAAATGATATTGAGGAGAGAACAATTTCTAGATTGGGCTAAGATTATTAGTGATAGTGTACATGAGTTGATGTCACTCTTCACTCTAAATTTTTTTTCATCATATTTAATATATACTCTTGCAAGCACTTGACCCTGGCCTAGATTAAGACCAGGTGATTTACCACTAGGGAAAGTGCTAATTTATGGCTACTTTGATAAGCTCCAACTTCACAAAATCTTCTTTCATTTCAAGAGAATTGCTGACACTTTTACCATGAGAAGGTTCAAGGAATTGCAAGGGCATCCAACAATGAGGTTGTATCTAGAGGCCATACAATTTATTGATTTCTATGGTTGTCATTTTATCCAATTTTATAGGTTTTCATATATAAGAGTGGGCGGATATGTAGGTTTTCCTATTAAATTGCCTAAGTACCCTAAAGATAAATGGGTGATTATTGAAGTCAACAGGAAATTAGCTTATATGTTAATAGATTGTGCCAAGGTAGAAAGAGACTTACAGTCATCTTTCCATTTGGATTCAGTGCATATAGTTGCCAATCTATGTCTAATGCTTTGAATATTGAGGCAGAATTGTCCAAGTATAATATTCCCTTATATGATGAGCGTGTTGCTTTTGACCTAAAGGACTATATTAAGAACAACCTAAAATTGGGTCCTTTCAATCACCAACCCAACCTTGAGGATTATTGGGATGATTGCTTTGATGAATATGAGGTAAGGAGGAGAAGCTGTATGGGATTAACAATGAAGAAATTTTTATTTATGATTTGAAGTGGGATTTGTGAGATGTTATTGAAGATGGGTTTGACATGGTTGACCAAGTATATACTAAACTCATAGAGAGCCGACCCATTCATGCCATGGATTGGAACTTTAAAGAAAAAGAAACTATTGAATGGGTGACTAAGAAGAAAACTGAGCAATCTCACCCTTGTACTAGATCAAAGGATTCACAAGCTATTAAAGGTACTTCCTAAGCCTCTGCCAGTAGGCAATCAAGTAGTAATGTCCATTAGTCTTCATCAACAAGTTCCCAAGGAGGTGGTGATGGGGATCCACTAGAAAGAAATGTGTACTCACAAACCTGTGGGGATGATATTTTCAATTTACTTATTTTGGAGAAGTATAACGAAGGAGAAGAAGAAGAGGAAGGATTAAAAAGTTTGAATGTTGATTCCCCTCCCTCTCAAAATTAATCACCTGTCAAAGAGGTACACCCCTCTCAGGAGCAAGGAATAACTACACCAGTAGGAGATACTCCTCCAGTCACTTGGATGCTATTTGGGTCCCCAGGTTTCAAGGAAACTAAGGTCACAACAACCCCAACCTGGCTAGAAGATTCACTTAGAAAACAAAAGCCATACAATCAAGCTTTCCTAAGCAAGACATTGTAAGTCAGCTAATACGAAGAACTTCAACTCCTAAACCTAAGAAGTTGAAGACCACCGCTAGGCTTATAGATGCCACATAATTAGGGACACTCTAATTGGAAATTGCACACTCTTCTATGTAGAAAGATGCTTCTCAAGTAGGAGCAAGTGGCTTTGAATTGAATAGGGTCGACCTCAGTCCTCTTGCTAGGGATGGGGATGTTCATATTTTTTAGGTATCAGCAACCAAGATGGTTGAAAGATCGAAGAAAGATAAAGAAAGAAAGGATAAATTGAAAGCTTAGGTTCAAAACTTAACTGATTATTTAAAATATATTTTTGAGGTTATCCCACAACCTATCTCTCAAGTAGATGCTTCTGTTGAATCTCTCATTGTGGTTGGAAAGGAAGCCCTAACTAAAATCAAAAGTAGTCAAAGTTTATGTCGGTTTGTAGATGACTAGAATGAATCCCTTATCAAGAAGGGAAGCCTTGTTATTTCTGAATCTTTTAAACATTTCCATGAGGAAAATACTCTAAAAGTTTCCTTAGGGGATGAGATCATTTCCATTGAGAAAAAAGAGAAATTGTGGGTTAATTATCTGACTAAATTGAAGTTTTTGATGAGCTTAGATATGGAAAATATAGCCACAAATCAAATCATACCTTAATGCTTTAGATACTCACTACCTGTCATGGGATAAAGGAGTAGAATGGAAATTGTAGGTTTCTAAATAAAGGCTACAAAAGCTTAAAGAGGTCATCAATGAATGTGACGCCATTTTAGACAAAGAATTGAACACCTTGATAACTCTTGGTCTGCTATAGGATAAAAATGGAATTAAAGATAATGTAGATAATAGAAGCTTAACTACTGAATTACACTTGGTATCATCTCAGGCAATGTATCTTTTGAAAGCTTGTGAGCAGTGCATGGAAACAGATAAAGACCTTCATTTGACATGGAAGGTGAGGATGAAAAATGTAGCTATTCCTCAACATAAAGACCTAATGCATATCATAATTACTTTCCAAGCATGGTGAAAGATACCTTTGGTGATCCAAGAAGCTGGAAATGAAGTGACACCATCTTAGTGGCATGGCTCTTCTTTGTTTCTTTTACGTGTCTTTTGTTTAATTGGCTATGGACATGAAGAGGCGGAACTCATCTACTTATTTAAATTGTATCTATTTTCATATGTTCTCTCTAGACATTATTCTGCAAGTTTTTGCTTAGTACTATTGATGAATGAAATTACCATTTTGTTTGTGTCCAATTTGGTGGAGTTAATCTATTTTCTTAAAACTTTGTGTTTAAGAATATCTTATGCAAGTCTTATCTTGGTATGCGGAGTACAATACTTACATTGGTTTTATTTCTCATATGGTATTGAGTGGATATTTCATTTCTGATGATTAATTAGTCTTTGTGCTAAATATTTTATATTTGATACTCAAGCACCTGATACTTAGAATTTTCAAATAGCGGGTATACCTTTTTTTCTTTTTGGTTAAGAGAATATATGATGTTTTATTTTCCTTGTTCTTTCAATTCATTGCAAAGATTGTGAGGGAGTTGTACCTCAAAAAATTCAGAGAATATTAATCTTGTTCAAAGATAAATATTCAGAGATGTTGGCTAATCCCTTGCACCTTGTAGGCATTTAATTGTAAATTCTCAAAGGTGTAAAATCTGTTAACCAACACTCCTCTTCAACTTGAACAATATGTGCACTCCCTTGGCTTGTTGTAGGATTATCTGGAAACTCATAATATCTATGACCATATTTATTAAATTTAAAATATTTTCCTAAAAACCATCTATTTTTTCCTCTTAGGTAAGGTTTTCTACCTCTAAAAGAATCATTATCTCTTGGAAATTAATTATGTGAGTTGTTGGCATCTTCCTTATAAACTTGTAGCTAAACTCTACTAGTTTTTGGTTCCCCATCTCTAAAAATTCTACCTTTACTTATTGGATTTTGTGTTGTTTTTTTGTATAAATTTTCCTTAACTTTGAGAGCACACTGATATTATTCTTTAATTGTTCTTAGGGACAATATATTAATTACATTTTGGATATTGAATTTCAATCCATTGAGATATTGAGCAACATTCTTAGGGTCTTCTTTAATATGACCAACTCTAATGGTCAACCTGCAAAAATATTTTGTATAATCATTTGCTGACATTTCCTTTTTTCTAAGATTTTGCATTTTCTTGAAAAGACTAATTTGATAATCTTTAAAGGTACGAACTTACCTTTCAATTTAGCCACCATCCTATCTTAGCTCTTGACCTTGCGCTTTCCTTTCTTTTCTTTTTCATCTTGTACTCCATCTCACTAAAGGGGTACATGACCCTTTAGTCTAGTTAGTACTACAAGAAGTATTTATCCATGGAAATGATCCAATAAATCAACTCTTCAAAATTCAGGCTACCTTCATACATGGGTACCTCTAATTTTGGTTTGGAACTTGCTTCCAAAATTTCTCTATCAACTAGATTACTTCATCTCCTTCTACTTCAAGCTCTACCTCTTCTTCTTGAGGTTATTCTTCTCTATCACTCACATCTCCCATGTCAACTCCTATTCTTTTTGCAAGCTTCATTGCATACAATTGTGCTTGAATATTACTCATTTGTTCCAAAAAAAAATCATTTATATTTAGCCTTCATCAACCTCATCCTCTTCAATGGACTTCAAATTCCATATCTTGGTAGATAAAGTATTCTCTTGCACTTACATTAATTGTTTCCTTCTCTAATACCAATAATGGTATAGGGATATGGAACAATTTTCTACTCATATGCAAATTTTAATTCCCAATAGAATCAAATTGGACTTTTTACCAGTGGTTGATGAATTATTTGTAAAAAATATTCCTTGATATGAAAAATATATAAAATCATAATTTATAAAAATTACCAACTTTAATTTTAATTTATAACTACAAAAAATATATTCTTAAATGGAATATTATGTAGATCATTCTCTACAAAACCCATTACATTTCTTCATATAATGGCTCACTCATCAAAATGAAATTTCTTGAATGATTTCTAGGTTTTATTCTCTTGGTTTCAAATTTCTCATAATATTTTGAATTTTTTTATTTCACTAAGAAATGAGAATGTTATGAGCATTTTCCTAAGACTAGTTTTTGAGTTTTTATACAAAAAGAATATAGGGTAGATATTGCTAAATGAGAGTCTTATTCATCACACAAACACATATTATTAATTACACATGGATAATTCTCACTATAGAATTTTCCAAATAAAACAACTATGTGACAAAAGTTTAGTCACAATAGCTAAAAATGACTAAATTCTAGTCATTTTTTGCAACACAACTATAAATGACTAAATAAATGACTAATTTGATTGTTGGGTAAAATAACAACCATAAATGACTAAATAATTAGTCACACAAATAAAAATTAGACAATGTGATATTAAAGTGGGCAATTAAAAAAAATGAACTTTTGGGAAACTATTGGTGGGAGTGGGTTGTATTATCTATAGGGCTAATAGTGAATTGGGAAATTGTTGTTAGTAGTGGGGAGTAGAGTAGAGTGCAGAATTTGGTAGAGGAAAACTACTTGCATGGGTGATAAAGCTTGTTTGGAGAGGACCTGGAGACTTCTGAAAAGGCGGGAAAGGAATTTAGAGTTTGCTGCAATGAATTTGATATCGATGAGGCCTTATGCAGCAAAGTAAAATTTGGGGATTCCCTTTGCATCAAATTCAAAGGTAATTTGAAACCATCATTACATTAAACACTTATTATATGGCTCCTTGTGAAGTTCATGAATGACTGTAAATTTGAATGTGCCAAGTATGAGTGTTTGTAGGTCTTGCTTGAGAATCAATGCATCCATTATCTATATAAATCATCTTTATTTATTTAGTTATTATTTTTTGTCTCATGTTGAATGTTATAGCCATAGAAAAAGGTAATCCCTGTGTCTGATTTTGTGATGAAATTGGTGTAAAGCTTTGTGTGTATAAAATGGAGTCATTAGGATCCTCATAGGCTCTCTTGGTCAGGGGGTAATGGTCAGAGCCATAAGGACTTGATGACCCATTAACGGTTGGGTGGAAATTGGCCTACTCTCCCTTTCTTTTGTGTTTTCTTTTCTTTGTGAACAAGTTTCAAAATTTAGTTGGAGTTTCTCCTTTAAATGTACTTGATAAATTTTGTATAGTAGGAAATACTAGTTTCTTCCCATCATTGCAAAAATCTGTATAAAATAACTCTATTCATAGGATTGTGTATACCCCAAGTGTTCGAGGGTTCAAATGAGATATTTTTGAAAAAGGGTGAAAATTAGCTATCTGCTTCAAATGTAAATTCTAAAATCATATGTATAAGTGAATGTTATATCAAAGGCTTTCTATGTTGGGTTGAACATTAAATTTGGGTTAAGTTCCTCTTTATGCTAATTTATTTCTAGGTTATTCTAGTTGAAATGTTGAAGGAGTGCTTGTAAAAATATTTATAGGTCCTACAAATATAAATCAAAGCCATAGATAGCTAGGAAGAAATAAATCCTATTGTATTGTATTGGGACAAAAAGAAATATACTTCCTTGTGTATTATAAGAGATGAGTTACATAAATAGGAGGGTATCTTTTCATAAGATATTGGATACCATGTAATAATTTGGAGTTCTTGAAATTGTGAAAGAATTGGATGCTATTATTCATTGTATAATCAATACAATGTAGTGACCATATCTTGAAGTTGTATATTTGTGTTCCATGTTATCATGCATGGGTATGGTATTAATTTCTAACTTTGTTACCAATTCACCAACCTAATCTTTGAGGCTCCTTTTCACTAAGTCTTCATGGCATGGGTAGTTAATGTACATCATAATTAGTTTCTTTATTGGTTGGTGTAACTTATAGTAGTTACATAGGCAACTAAGTACTAGAACCATATAGGAAATTATAATTTTAGAAAACTATTTTTTTATTATTTTCCTCTATGCATTTTGGAGCATATGGGAATTAAACTTGTAACATGCATCCTAATTTTAATTCCTTTGATCACTTTGCCATTAAACCATGGGCTCATTTCCCTAGCCTAGATATCAATGCTTGGGTAATGTTGTGTGCAAGCCTAATCTATTAATTACATGGAATCCTAGAAGATGTCTCATATAGCATAGTTGAGAGTTATGCTAGTTCATCAAATCAATGTGGTCACCAATCTATTTTAATTGATACTATGTGTACACACATGGGAGTATATCAATTGTTATAATAAGTCATCTTATCTCAACATGTTAATAATTTATGAGGTAGTAAGTAATGTTCAAAGTTACAACAAATAATTCATTATCCTATTTGTTGGTGTTTGTGTACTCAATAACATTGAAAAGATTTCCATATGTCTAAATTACTACAACCATAAATTACTAAATAATTGAATAAATAAATGACTAAATAATTAGTCACACAAATAAAAATTAGACAATATGATATTAAAGTGGGCAATTAAAAAAAATGAACTGTTGAGAAATTGTTGGCAGTAGTGGGGAGTAAAGTAGAGTGCATAATTTGGTAGAGGACAACTACTTCCTTGGGTGATAAAGCTTGTTTGGAGAGTACCTGGAGACTTCTGAAAAGGTAGGAAAGGAATTTAGAGTTTGCGACAATGAATTTAATATTGGTGAGGCCCTATGCAACAACTTAGTCAAATTTGGGGATGCCCTTTGCATCAAATTCAGAGGTAATTTTGAACCATCATTATATTAAAAAATTATTGTATGGCTCCTTGTGAAGTTCATGAATGACTGCAAATTTGAATGTCCTAAGTATGAGTGTTTGTGGGTCTTGCTTGAGTATCAATGCATCCATTAACTATATAAATCATCTTTATTTATTTAGTTTTTTTTTTTTTGTCTCATGTTGAATGTTAAGGCCATAGAAAAAGCTGATTCCTATGTGTGATGTTGTGATGAAATTGGTTTAAAGCTTTGTGTGTATAAAATGGAGTCATTAGAGTCCTCATAGGCTCTCTTGGCCAGGGGGTAATGGTTAGAGCCATAAGGGCTTATTGACCCATTAATGGTTGGGTGGAAATTAGCCTACTCTCCCTTTCTTTCATGTTTTCTTCTCTTTGTGAACAAGTTTCAAAATTCATTTGGATTTTCTCCTATAAGTGTACTTGATAAATTCTTTATAGTAGGAAATACTAGTTTCTTCCCATCATTGCAAAAATTTGTACAAAATAACTTTATTCATAGGATTGTGTATACCCCAAGTGTTCAAGGGTTCAAATGAGATATTTTTGAAAAAGGGTGAAAAGTAGTTGTTTGCTTCAAATGGAAATTTTAAAATCATATGCATAAATGAATGTCATATCAAAGGCTTTCTATGTTGGGTTGAACATTAAATTTGGGTTAAGTTCCTCTTTATGCTAATTTATTTATGGGTTATTCCAGTTGAAATGTTGAAAGAGTGCTTGTAAAAGTATTTATGGGGCCTACAAATATAAATCAAAGCCATAGATAGCGAGGAAGAAATAAATCCTATTGTATTGTATTGGGACAAAAAGAAATGTACTTCCTTGTGTATTATAAGAGATGAGTTACATAAATAGGAGGGTATCTTTTCATAAGATATTGAATACCATGTAACAATTTGGAGTTCTTGAGATTGTGAAAGAATTGGATGCTATTATTCATTGTATAATCAATACAATGTAGTGACCATATCTTGAAGCTGTATATTTTTGTTCCATGTTATCATGCATGGGTATGGTATTAATTTCTAATTTTGTTACCAATTCACCAACCTAATCCCTGAGGCTCCTTTTCACTAAGTCTTCATGACATGGGTAGTTAATGTACATCAAAATTATTTTTTTAAAACTGGTTGGTGTAACTTATAGTAGTTACATAGGAAACTAAGTACTAGAACCATACATGCAATTCTACTTTTAGAAAACTATTTTTTCTTTATTTTCCTCTATGCATTTTGGAGCATATGGGAATTAAAATTGTAACAATCATCCTAATTTTAATTCCTTTGATCACTTTTCCATTAAACTATGGGCTCATTTCCCTAGCCTAGATATCAATGCTTTGGTAACATTGTGTGCAAGCCTAATCTATTAATTACATGGAATCCTAGAAGATGGTCTCATATAGCATAGTTGAGAGTTATACTAGTTCATCAAATCAATGTGGTCACCAATATATTTTAATTCATACTATATGTACACACATGAGAGTATATAAATTCTTATAATAAGTCATCTTATCTCAACATGTTAATAATTTATTCTAGTAAGTAATTCTCAAAGTTACAACAAATAATTCATTAGCCTATTTGTTAGTGTTTGTGTACTCAATAACATTGAAAATATTGCCATATGTTTAAATTCTCATGGTTCATCAATAGAAAAAGCACAAATTCTCTGTTCCATTTCTAAAGAATTTATTTAATTATCATCTAGACAAGGAAGATCCTCAATAAAACATGGATAAAAATAACATTTTTTTATTTCTAATAATCATGGTCTTCTTTTATGCACATTGTAGATGAGATGTAAATTAAATATAAGTCTACATGATCAACAAGATTTTCAGAATTACAACGTGCTCCTATGAATGCAAACAAATAGTATACAAACACCAGTGTATTACAATTTGAACATTATTGTTTTTTTCTAACTACAACAAATATTTTTTATATTAGAAATAGAAATGGCGAGGTGCCAGTAATAGATAGTTTACAAAATATGGGTATGTGTAGGATCATGATGGGCCAAAAAGTGGCGATATGTAAGTAATATGATGGCCCATGTCGCTAATGACTTTTTTTTACCCAAAATTGATGAAATGAAAAGGGTTTTTAAAGGATATTCTTAGCCTTCCACCAATATAAATTATTCTTTACTTTGAATTAAATAAATAATTATTATCCATTTTCTATTTGAATTATGACTAAAGTCTTGATTGATAGGCTGATTGAAAAACATCTATATCTTTCAAACAGTATCATATTTTTTGAATACAAAATATGTGTAACATTCTATGCTTCACATACTATAGGATTAAAAAGAAAAAAATGAATTTCATGAAGTTTTGACCAAGTCAAGGTGGTTAGACATATGAATTTTTATATTTTTTAAAAGTTGTAATAAAAAATTCATAATTAATTATTTACTTGGAATTTTATTTTTTTTAAATATGCATCACATCAGGACATGAGTCCTCTACTTATATATAAAATATTATAAAAAAATATTACCATTTTATTATGGTTAGGGTGGTTAGATAGTCCACCTACTTCTTTTTTCCCTAAAATTTAAGTACTATTGCATTGAAATTTCAAATTTTCACCAAATAGATTTTTTTTTAAAAATAAAACTAGTAGTTTAGAAACTACATTCAATTTTGTAGAGATTCTATTCTTACATATTTTTGAAATAATATAGATAATGTATTCAAATTTTTATGTCAAGTTGTGTAACTCTGATTTTTCTAAATTTTTTGCCACTTAAGGGCTAGTTTTTTCCATGATGGTCCTGCACATACCCATATACTTTTAATCTCTTTCTCTTACACATTGGAAATAACATGAGGGTACAGTAGTTATTATTTTTTCTGATAATTAGCCATTGATAGATGAGAATCCTACAAGTAAAAAATGCACAAAATTGACCATAGAGATTTATGTAGAGGTAGAACATCTGATTCTATAGGGTGATGCCGAACTTTATTTCTTGAATTTGAGTTATTGTAGAGTGCTAAAGAGAATGAGTTTACATGTATTAGATCGTGAGTAAGTTGAGTTTTTTAGATTTCTAATTTTTTCTTGAAATAGGAAACTAAATTAATACTAGAATGTAGAATGTTATAGATGGATCAATATTGAAGGTTGACTATAGATCAATACCATGCATATGATGAGAGAATAGTCAATGAGACAGACATGGAAAAATATCCATGTCCATGTAGGGTGATCCCACAATACAGGTTTACAATTTCTAGGAGATCCTATTTTTTGTTGAAATCACATATTTTTAGAAAATATAATGATTTAAGCATTGAAAAGTTCCATTTAAAGGATTCCAATTGAAGAGGGTTTGATCGAACCACCTTAGATTGATACCCCCTTGGATAGAACCCCGATAGTTTTAAATCAGACCTATGACAGAGTCTCTTTACACCTATCAAAATACTAATAGAAAACCACTTTTGATTTACCTTTTGCGAGATCAAATGAATTCATTTAATTTTTTATAAAGTATGTAGTCCTTGTTATAAGCTTCCCAAAAAGTAAAATTTTAAATAAATTTAATTTAATTATTATTTTTATTTTTATTTCATGTGAATGTAGGTTTTTCACCAAAAATCAAGCTCTCTATTTTGCACATGTGGAAAAATAGTAGATTATCAAAAAAAAAATTGAAAAATATTAGTGAAATAGATATTTAAGTCCTTGATTCAACAAAAAAAATTTGAATTTTTATATATACAAACAAGTTATGTTGTATACAATTTTCCTATGTTTGAATTGTAATTGGTTTGACTTCAAAACTTGATTAAGGAAAAAATATTCAATAAAACACTATTAAACCAAATGAAAGAACTAGATATTGTAGTTACAAATCTAAATTAGAAAAAAAAGGAATTTTATCCTTCATGGAAAAAATTTATGTTGTATATGGTGAGCATCACTCCTTAAAAATGGTGTTTACTGAAAAAATCTAGTTTTCAAAAAAGATGGAAAAAGAAGTACAATCTAATTCCATATATATATATATATATATATATATATATATATATATATATATATATATATATATATATATATATATATATATATATACAGATCTATAGAAAAAAATTCACAAATCACTAGTTTGCTTCATCTTCAAATTGTTCATGGTTTAGCCTCTATAGGTGCCCAAAAGTGAAGATTTAGCTAGAAAAAATTAGTTTTGTGTTCAATTTGGCCAAAAATTATAAACTAGTATTGTGGGATCACCCTGTAATGACCCTCTTGGTGGAAAGGTGAAAAAAATTTGATTTATTCACACATGATAAGATATAGGAATAGTGGTATAAGACCTAGGGATTACAATTATTATGAAGATATGATAGAATTGTAGAGTGTGAAAGATGAAGAGGCAAAAAACATAGATGGAGACACAACAATGTTAGATGAAGGGTTGGAAATTGATAGAATGTTGAATGAGGATCTAAATGATGATTGTGCCAAGTTGATGGAGGATGCTTTAAAGCCTGTGTATGCTAACAATAATCCCTCAAGTTAAGTCATTTGACAACAATCCCTCAAATTCTTAACTTGCAAGTGGTGTTTGGTTGGACAAATGAGAGTGTAGATCAATTATTGGTATTATTAAGTTTGTTACCACCTAACTCCACATTTCCAACAAAATGAGGTCAATGTAAAAAGAAAATCACTAATCTTGTCTTACGGTATGAAAAATTCCACACACATGTGAATGGTTATGTATTATTTCACAATAATCTTGCAAGTTAGAGTGAATGTCTGAAATTCCATGAAGTGAGGTATAGAAAAGGGTTGAAATCAGTTGTGGTTCCTATAAAGGTTCTTAGCCACTTTTTGATAATCCCACAATTACTCCAAATGTATAGGTGTAGAGATATTGTTGAACTTATGGAATGTCATGTGAAAAATAAGAGCACCAATGAAAAATAATGACATGTTCATGATTTTAAGATGAACCCATTCTCAGATCAAAGTACTAAATGGTCAACTTCACCAATTCTTTTAATAAACTATAACTTGCATATGTGGTTAGAAACTAAACAATTTTTCTTAATGCTATCATTGATTATACCAGGAAAGAAACGTGCGACTTTAGATATAATTGATGGTTATCTAGAGCCATTATATGATGAGCCAATGGAATTTTGGAAAGGAATTAAAACAATTTAATCTTTAGGGGATGGCCATTCAATAAAATTCACTTTAAGATCTTCTTTATTGTTTATGATTCATGATCTTCCTACATATGACATGACATTGTCTGGTCTCACTATTCATGGATACCATGGATATTTTTCTTGCAACTTTAATGATTTTTTGAGGCACTCAAGAATATTTTGTAAGTGTATTTATTTTGGATATCATGCTTATGTTAAAATGGATCATCCATATCATCGAAGAAAACCACGTTTCAATGGTCAAGAAGAGAATCGTGAAGCACCATTGCTAATAACGAGTGATTACATTATTGACAATGAACAAAAAAGAATATTTTTAATAATTGAAAATGATGGGATTTCTAGTAGTAGATATGATCCATGTAATGAAAGCATTGTAAAAATTTGAGTATATTCTATAAGTTGTCATACATTAAGGATATAGCCATTAGGAATACTATTCACTTTATGCATACAGAGAAAAATATTTCCTATACTATTATAGAAACTCTTTTTGGTGCTTTTGATACTATTTCATCATGTGAAGAATTTTGAGAACTAAATATTTTTTGAAATATTTGGGTTGAAAAATATAGAAAACCTAGTGCTCCTTATGTCTAGAAAAAGGAACGTGCACAATTATTATAGTTGATCTGTCTTAGAATCTCTTTCCCACTAGATATTTGAGTAGTAGTATTAGAAGAAAAATTGACATTAATAGCTTAAGAGGCCTCAAGACCCATGACTATCATGTCATAATCAATAATATTTTACCTATTATGGTAAATATATCAAGTTTTGAAAAGGGACCAAGATTGGAAATTATAAGGTTGGTCCTAATATTAAAGAGAATGAGTTTACATGTATTAGACCTTTCAAAATTTGATAGTTTTAGGGAGGAGGTTGTTGAAGTCCTTTGTCTATTGGAATGAAAATTTCCACCAATAATCTTTAACATCTCTATGCATCTTTTGATACACAGAATATGAATGAGAAAATTGTGGCCTAGTAAGAATGAAGTGAATGTATCCTATAGAATTATATATGAAGGTTTTAAAAAGAATTATCTGTACTAGGGAAAAATCAAAAGGTAGCATGTTTGAGGGATATTCAATGCAAGAGGCCATGTGATTTTGCATAGAATATATGAAGGATTTTTAAAATGTCAATCAATGTGTATGGGATGATGATGAAGATGAGAGAGTTGTAGGTGAAGTATTAGAAGGAAATGGATGTTAGGTTAAGCTATCACATCAATAAATAAGTGAGATGCATGGCTATATTCTTCAAAATGCATCTTTGTTTGATAAATGACATAGGTAAAAATGAATTTATGAAATAATTTATTTACTCAATTACATTTACAAAATTTTATTATTAATCTTACTATTTTTACATTAATATTCTATGTAGAAAATATGAAGAAGAGAATCAAAATTAGATGCAACATTGACCTCAAAAGCGCAAGCGTCATGATTTGATTGGAGGTGATTCATTTGGAAATTTTGAAGAATGGATTGCTAATGCAGTCAATGATGCAAAAGAAGGTCAAGATATAACAATGAATTTAAGACATTTATATTCCATGCATTTTAGTGGAATGTGGGCCTATGGAAGTCATTTAAGAGTGGAAAAAAAAGACAAAGGAAAGACAAATTGTGATTGTGTTGTTAGTGCTAAATTTCTTCACAAAATTGAGAATAAATTTAATGTTGGATTTATCCAAGAAATTATTCAAGTGTATTTTAGTGAAAATAGTCCTATATTATTAAAATGTAAGTGGATCACACCATCCACAATACAATTTGATGAGTATGTATTTGAAAGTGCAAATCTATGACAATTTTTATTAGAGATGAATGAGCCATATGTTTCCCCTCTTCAAATTAACCTTGAATCATTTCTAATTGATGATTTAAGAAGTCCAAGATGGTCATATGCCATTCAAATAGAGTCTCATTCAAAATAAAAAACCATCGAAGTTGATATAATTCTTGATGGGAAATATGTTAATTTACAAGAGAAATTCAAAGAAGTAGTTGAAGAAGAGATTTTTATTACCAATGAAGAGACTGGGAGAGAGAATTTATTGCATATCACATATGAGGATGAGGAAGAAAATCAAGCAGATGTAGACACGAGTGATCAATATTTAGATCTTGTTGGCAATGTAGATGATTATGATGATGTTTTGTCACCTTAAATTGTAAGCTTGTCACATAAATGTTGGTTATATATATGGTGTAATTTATTATTGAATGTAATAAAGATCTGAGTATAGGTGTGCTTATTCACTATTATTTTATTGATATATTTTTGAATGTAATTGTCATTTTTCTTCTTGTACATTGTATACAAAACCTGAGATGTTCATTGTTGATTTGAAGTGAATTTAAAGTTAGGTTCAATCATTCTTCCTAGTTTTCTTCCTTTTGTTGAAATTAATTTTGTTTAGTTAGAATATAATTTCTTATATGTCCTATATTTTTTCTAGATACTAGACTTTTCTAACTTCTCAAGAACTGCTAGATATGAAAAGAAGAAAGAAAGGTCTAAAGGTATCAAATAATGCAACAAGATACCTGTGAAAGTAAACAAATCTTAAAATATTGGCAATAAATTGTAGTCATTTCTTTGATATTTGGATAGCTCTAGTTTGTAATACAACTTTTAGCCTCCACATGCATTGAATATGCTTGTGTAAAGGAAAAAATAATGAACATTTGTGATTTAATAATTTACATATATATATCTTAACATTAGGTTTAACTAATATTAAAAATCCCCATATGCTCCAAATATTTAAGAAATCATCATATATTCTTAAATAAGATGTGTCTAGTGCCTTTACATTCATAAAAATATATTACCACACCCCCATAGGAGTAGTTTTTAAGTTATAAGGGCCCTCGATGGTATGGTATGATATAAAATGGGATGTAATCATATACCGCTATGCTATGGTAGTCATAAAAGATGTGTGTGGGATAACAATGACAGGTCTCTTGAGTATAGAAGTATATCACTACCTTGCAAAAAGCAATGACTATGTGAAATAAAAATTGTAGTATGGTGGTATGATATCAACTTAATTATTAAAGGTTAACCCACTATTCCATAGTCAACAAACAATGGCATTAAAATAAAATGCAGTATGGTAGTGTTAAGTATGCAACCCACAATCCCACGATTAGCAATCTGTAAAGAAAAAGTAATTGTGTGATATGGCTATATAAATCTCTATAACCCAACACCCCATGATAAACACATTTTAAAATTAAAAGGGACTTATTGTATGGTATTATAAGGATGTATAACTCGTCATCCCATAGTAAAGAAACTAAAACATAAAATAAGTGTGTGGTATGGTCATATGAGTAGTCTTGCAATAGAAAAGTGATAACATAAATAAAACCTATGGTATGATAGGAAAGTCAAAATGAGTATATTACATGGCATTGCCATCCATCAAAAGTTAAGAGAAGTGAAGAAGGTAGTGTAGTATAGGTTGGAAAAAGCATTTATGTCAACTATGTTAAAAGGCTCACGACAATTGAGAGGGGGGTGAATCAATTGTCACCAAATTCAAACACAAAAATTTAAACACTTATCAACTCCACAATCACACTTTTCTATTATTAAGTATGAACATGAAATGTGGATAATAGAAAGAAAAATCAACACAAGGAACACTAGATTTTATGTGGAAAGCCCAATAAGGGAAAAACCATGGTGAGGATTACTCACAATATAAAGTAATTCTAAAAATGAATATATAAGGCTCACTGCCAAAGGGTTCACTACCCAAAATAAGACTCACTATCTGGATGCAAAAGCTCACTACTTACACAAGGAGGCTCACTGCCTACAAAAAGGATTACATAACAAAATTGGATTTATAGCTAAAATCAACCAATGAGAGTGCACCTAACAAGTGCTGATACAGTTCCAGTGATACTCAATAGACTAACTTAACACACTTCATCATTTTCACACTTCTTCACATTCACATCAATGTTATTCCTCACTCTCTCTCTAATATCTTCAAAAATGTGTGACATATACATTTGACCTATTCACAAGCATCAATTAGGTTGACCTAATTAGATGCAATCCTTGTTTACCAAAAATACCAATTGGCAGCCTCAAGTATTCACAGTCTTTCCAAACAATAAATTAAAATGTGTAGCACACTACATCGTGTTAGCATAGACCTAAGATAGGTCACACATATATCCACATAACAAAATTAATTCACCATACCATCAATTGTCCATAAAGTCTACCAGAGATAGGCTTAATAGAAAAATGCAATCAATTGAATAATTTTGATACACCATAGAAGCACTAGAGCATGAGAGATTTTGAACATACATGCTTTCAATATCCATATTATAATTTCACAAAACTACAAGAAGCAACTATCTACTGTAGAGGATTGTAGACCAAAATATGGGAGGATGTAAACTATATATCGATTCAGATACTAGACCAAAATGCTAAATCAAATAATGAATTAGGATTGTAGTCAAAACATGCACAACATGGTGACATCATTCTTCCAACAATCTCCCCCTTTTTCATTGATGGAAACATGTGCCAAAAAATTTACAAAACAACATTCAAAATTCTTTCCCTTTATCATCATTGTCCTTTCTCTTTTTACTCCTCTCTCCCCTTTGACATCAATGGAAAAGGGTGACCAAAAATAGGATGTGTATGTACATGGTAATGTTGTATATATAATAGAATTCTAACTCACCATTTCAAACATTCAAGTGAAAATGACACTTGTCACATGAAAGAATTTTTTTGCACCTGTCTCTTATGATCAAAAGAATCATTTTTCCAAGAAAGAAAAAGAAAATTCATTCTTGCACTCATACCATCCAATAAACACAACTACACAAAAAAGGATGTATGGTCTGAAGACAGACATTGTCGTTCACAATCTTCTGCATCAAAGAGTATTCTGGAGATATGATCCAACTGAACCTCAACAATTTCTTTAACCAACTAGAAGTTTTCAACCATGTCTTCTCTTTGTCTCTGAGCAATCAATAAATCCACTTGCAATTCACCAAATCTTATTCTCTATTTTCCATTCTTTTCTTTGAAGAAATAAAAAATCTTTCCAATACAATTCATCTCAAATTCAATGGATTCATTTCTGCTTCTAAAATTGTCAACATCTGCAAGCCACTGGAGACAATACCTGTAAAAGTCAGATATTTCATTGACACATTCTTTTTTCTCATTAATTTGTTTAGATAACACTTGTTTGGATGTAGTACACCTTCTCTTAATGATAGCTTAAAACTTATGAACTTTAGGTCCTTCCAATAGTTTTCTCTCTTCAATAACCTCTACTAGATCATTTAGTAATGAATTAGACACATCTAAAATTGAGATACCGTTGTTGAGCATATAATCAACTAGAACATCATCAATTTTAAGTTTCTTAATTGGAGAGTATGCACTCCACATTTCACCAACCTTCTTCATGTCACCTTTATCTAACATCATCCATATATCTTCTAGATCAAAGGAGTCAGATCCAGATGGAAATTATTCTTCATTCTTCTTTTCTTTTGAGATAGTGATAACATATTTTATGATAGTTTTTCTCCTTTTAGATTCCAGAGGGGACTCATCAGTGATAACTTCCAACTCTTTCTTATCGAAGGATGAAACCACTTCAAACTGACTAGGAACTTACATACCGGAGCATAGATTCATCTTCAGGAATGAAAAATAGGTTATGCAAACACTTATATTGTCCACCAATTATTCAAATACTTATAAACTTGTTTATCAATAGGGATACTAGATTTCCACTCAACATTCTCTCTTCTTGGTAGTGAGATCAAAAATTAAAATGTCAAACATATTAGTAAAGATCCAAACTGAAAATGATAACCCTTGACTAAAGACATTCTAACATTCTCAATTAGGTTTTCCAGTAGTAGACTACACAAATCAAACTACTTGTTCTCTTTAACCATCATGTGTGCAAGATATACAACAATAGTTGAAGTCAAATTTTCATGATTTCTAAAATAGATTTTATAAGAGATGCAATACGCAACATACCTTACAATACATTCGAGAATAGTAATTATCAATAGAGCTCAAGGGTCTTTTTCAATACTAGTAAGTTTCTCCACATCTCTATATTTCATGATTTTCTTCCCAAGGAGGTCCCCAACACTACATGAACTAGTAATAGCTTTGATTGCCTCCTTTGTGATCAGATAGGGTTTTTCCAACATAATGATGCCATTTTTTAATTGAATTAACAAAAAAAGATAGATTCTTTTTCAACAAACTAGGGAAATTCTCCCCATAAATCCTTACCTAATGTTTTTACACTCTACAATTCATTTGTCTTCAACCCTAGTTCCATTTCCTTCATCTTCCTATGATCAAATTCTTCCAATTCAACACCCTTCAATTTTAGTGGAATATAGCCACTTGATCCTTTGTCCATCGTTGTGCTTATTTTTCTTGAATTCATTTTTGTTCAATTGAAAATTCTTCCTTTTCCCTTCTTCATCTTTTTAATATGAGAGATAACTCCTAATTATCTATAATAATTCCTCAAAATTGTTTCCAATTGCTTCAAGATTGCTTCAAGATTGCTCTAAGTCTTCTTTCAGACTCTTCAAATGTCCAGGTGATAAAAAAGACTTATGAATTTTAATTAATACACCATCAATTTTCCCTAATTCACATATTAAATGCAAAAAATTCAAAAAGTTGATAAAACCCTTATTTCTTTGAATTGTAAACCCTAAATCGATCTGCAAAAGAAAATGTTTGTAAGTTTTCTTCTAGTTTCTTTTCCATAACCTCTATTTACTGATTCTTTACAATATATCCTCATGTCATAGTTTAACATACCATTCATCTAAGGGGGTTTGAATAGTTTTCTATTAATGCTCCACCTTAGACCATGCTAGGTCTAATTCCTAGAGGAATTGTCTGTATCAAATGAGGACACATAGACATTTGTTGTCTCTAGCTCTTCTTCTTTCTCCCTCCATATATTATTCATCTCTTGCTTCACCTCATCTTTGTCAATTTTCTTCACTGGTTTGTTCTTCTCTACCAAAGTAGATTACTTTCACTTCTTACTTCTACAAATTTTTGAGATATGTCAGGGTTTGTTGCAGTTATAGCAGAAATTTTTTTTTGACTTATTTGACTTCTAGTAATCCTTGATCTACACTAGTTTTCTTTGTGTCCAAATTTGTTACAAGTATACCAATAGCCATTAAAGGATTAATTCAGTCTACCTCAATTAAACCTATTCCTCATCACTTGACTAATCATTCTTACTTGAGATCTACATTCAATGGATTTATGTCCAAATTTCTTGCATGAAATTTTTTTTCCAAAGAAGGAACCATAAAACTGATTTATTTTACTTTTGCACTTAGTTTCCCTGTGACCAACTTTGCTACAGGAAAAGCAGACACCATTGAAAGAGGGATGCTTTTGTGCATTAAGCTGTCTCATAGGTGATCTTCTAGAAAAGTTTCTTGAATTTATTTTTTGCTTCCCCTTGTCTCGAGTCTTTTGATTTTCCTTTGAGCTTTCACTTATTTCATTTCCCAAGCCACCTTTTTCTTTACTTGGTTTTTTTCCTACAATAAACTCATCAAGCTTGTTGGAGCTAGATTTGAAATTATTTTCACAGAGTTTTTCTTTTTCTAGTTCTACTTTCAAGTTCACTACCTCTTTTTCAAGTCTAGTGCATCCATTAGACTTGCTCTACACCATTGTATTTAGACATTATTCAATTCTCTTCTTTTCTTGTACTCGAACTTTCAATCTGATGATCTCTTGCTTCTGCTGCTCACTCACTTCTCTATGCCTTTCTTTGAATTTCTTTAATTTCTCTTTCAATTTTCCTAGACATTCATTTTCCCCATCTAGCTTTTATTTAAAGTCTCTATTTTCATTTTCAGCTTTATTAAGATCTTCAAGTGCAACCTAAAGTTCTTCTTTATCATCCATTTGATGAACCTTCAAGATCCTCCTCAAGCGGTTAAGCTCTTCACCAAGGAACCCAAGCTCTAATACCAATTGTTAAAATGAATAGGACAACTCAAAGAGGGGGTGAATTAGTTGTCACCAAATTCAAACACAAAACTTCAAACACTTATCAACTTCATAATTACACTATTCTATTATTAAGTATGAACATGAAATGTAGATAATAGAAAGAAAAATAAACATAATGAAAAACTTATTTTACATGGAAAAACCAATAAGGGAAAAACCACGGTGAGGATTAACTCATAATATAAAGTAATTCCAAAAACAAATATATAAGGCTTACTGCCCAAAATAGGACTCATTTTCCAGATACAAAATGTCACTGCTTACACAAGGAGACTCACTACCTACAAAAAGGATTACAAAACAAAATTGGATTTATAGTGGAATGAACTAATGAGAGTGCACATAACAAGTGTTGATATAGTTCCAATGATACTTAATAGACTAACTGAACACACTTCACCATTTTCACACTTCTTCACATTTGCATCAATGGCATTCCTCGCTCTCTCTCTCTCTCTCTTTGCTAAATTCAAAATTTTTTGACATATATATTCGACCTATTCACAAGCATCAATTGGGTCAGCCTAATTAGATGTAATCCTAGTTTACCAAAAATACCAATTATCAGCCTCAAACATTCAAATTTTGTCTTTCTGAACAATAAATTAAAACATGTAGCACACTACATCGTATCGACAGAGACCTAAGATAGGTCACACATATATCCACATAAAAAAATTACTTCGCCATGCCATCAATTATCCATGAAGTCATCCAGAGATAGGATTAATCACAAAATGAAATCAATAGAATAATGTTGATACACCATACAAGCACCAGAGCATAAGATATTCTGAACATACATTCTTTCAATATCCATAAAATATTTCCCAAAGCCACAAGCAACAACTATCAACTGTGGAAGATTGTTGACCAAAATATTGGAGGATGTAAATTGTATATCGGTTCAGATACCAAACCAAAATCCCTAATCAAACAATGACTTAGACTGGTAGTCACAACAAGTATAACATCGTGACATCAATGAAAATACAAAATTCTATAGTTAGCCATTCTTCTTCATTCTTCCAACAAACTATGGCAGTAATTATTTGATTATCATGAGCCATTTGATCTTGTAAGATCAACAATGTTTATTCAATATCAAAATTGGTGCAGATTATGAAATATTTTGAATGAAGTAAACATTCATGTTGAAATCACTGAGTTAGAAGAAATTATATCTAGAATTTGATGCCATTTTTTGGAATCATTTGCAAAAATATCATCATGCCAAGAGCTAAGGAGTCTAAGGAAGAAAACCTCTACAACTCTTATATCACTAGGTAAGTGCACAAACACTCTTCATAAGAAATTATAAAGCATTTTGATTACTAGGATTTGCAATTAAGCATTTAGAAAATTCAAAAGGAAGTAAAAATTTTACACTGTGCCACCTAAGAAGAGTGAAATTGCATGAGTAAGAAGGAAGAACCCAAGGTGAAGAAAAGGAAAAGTTGTATCAATCCATACTAGACATTTGATCTAATTCAATAGATAAAGGATCCTAAAATTCACTCCAAATACATTGAAGCAAGAACTAAAACTAGACAAATCAAGGAGGTGGAACATGTAACCCGAGAGTCAAACTTCTCTGATGCTGAAAAGACAAAGACATTTCTTATGGAAGAAAGACTTCTAGATGCTCATCCACTGATAAATGTTCATATGATCATGAAGCAACTAGCTTCTAAATTATCTTAGACCTAGTTTAAAAGATGCTTATGTGCAAAGTCCGAAAATAGTGAAAATGAACTATTTATACATTGTTGCTTGTAGAAATTATTGTGATTTTATCTTTATTGATTTTATTTGTTCTGTAGGTTCTTGAGATTAATTTGGTCACTTTCCCCAATGTTTTTGATGCAATCAGGTGGAAAATGGAATTTTCAATCACTATGATCATCCTTGTATTGCACATTTGTACAAGAAATTTGGTTTATATATGTGTGTGTTTCAAGTAAGTGATTCATTGGGATGCATTTAGTCTTTAACTTAGATCTGATGTCGAGTATGAAGCATTTTTTTTATTAATTATTGTATAAATATTTAAATTTTCTATATATTTCTTTATTTCAAATAGTTTCTTAGGAAATATTTTGTTCATCGCTAATATTGTAAATTTTGGGTACAATACTATACAAAGTTGACTAATATTAAACATGACATTGTCAATGCCCAAGCTATCAAGTAACCGGTCTGTGAACCATGATGTGCTCTTGAAATTGAATACAAACTACCAACTTACTAATTACAGTATTTCTCATGCCCTTGTTGAGTTCTTTGGGATCCTTTCTAGAGAGTGGGAATTAGAGTGCATGAAATCTATCCTTCTTGTAAACTTGAGGGGTAATCTCCAAATAATTGTTTGGGTAAAAATTCTACACCTTTTTTTTTCAAATTAATAATGTTGGCTTTAGATGACATTGACAATTTCACTCTTATTTTTTATGTTAAATTATTTCTTGTCACATAGGTTGCCAAGGAATATTCTAAAAAATTGGGTCTAGGTTCATGCATCAAGTTGGTTGAATAGTTTAAGTCTTATGAAGGGATACATTTCTTCTTGGGTGCATATTTGAGTTGTAGGTGATTTGACTTTGGATTTTCACTTGTATCATTTTTCACTGACATTCATTGATCTATTTGAGGAGGTAATTTTGTAGTAGCTTGGGAACCTTGTACTTCTATGGTAAACTATATTTTTAATGTCATTGGCATTGAGGATATCTACATTCGCTTCAAATACTTTGAAGTATCAACCAAAAATGGACAAATCAAGGAGGTGGAACATGTAACCAGAGAGTCAAATTTCTATGATACTGAAAGAAAAAGAATAACTATCTCCTCTTCCCGCATTAATCCATTTCCTATAGAATGTTTTCAAATATATTTTAAGAGAGCCTATTTTTCCTTGTGTTAAATTCTTAGAGTGGTTGCTCAAGAGAAGATGCCAATTGGCCTAATGATGATGACCCTTCTTGAGTTCTTTGGGACCCTTTCTAGAGAGTGGGTGTTGGAGTGGATGAAAGATCTCCTTGTCAACCTAAGGGGAAATCTCCAAATAATTTTCTAGGTAAAAATTGTGCACCTTTTATTTATTTCAAATTAATAATGTTCTCTCTAGATGACGTTGAAAATTACTCTCTTATTGTTGATGTTAACTTCTTTCATCTCACACAAGCTACCAAAGAATATTCTGGAAAATTGGGTGTACAGTGATGCATTAGGTTGTTTGAGCACTTCAAGTCTTATGAAGGGATATATTTCTTCTTGGATGCATATTTGAGCTCTAGGTGATTTGACTTTGGATTGTCACTTGTATCATTTTTTCACTAATATTCATTGATCTATTTGAGGAGGTAATATTGTAGTAGCTTGGGAGCCTTGTACTTATATGGTAAACTGTATTTTCAATGTCATTGGTAGTGATGATCCCAAAATTCACTTCAAATACATTGAACTATCAGGAAAAATGAGATAAATCAAGGAGGTGGAACATGTAACCAGCCTCAAACTTCTATGATGCTAAAAAGACAAAGAACTTTCTTATGGAAGCAAGACTTCCAAGTGCCCATCCCTTGATAAATTTTTGTGATTGGTTTGGATTTTTACTAGATATTACCCATTACTTATATTCAAATAATATGTTGTGATACATGGAATGCCATGTCCAAAACATAGGTCCTTGTTAGGAATTGCATGCAGAAAATATCAATTAAATGCAAATAAAGATTAAATAGAGGAATGAAAAATATAGAAATAATAATAGCGAGAGACAATTTTTAACATGGTTCACCCAAGCTTGGGCTACATCCACCAATAGAGAGTCCAATATTATTATCCAACAAATTGAACTGATTACAATTCACAATCCTTGAAACTCAATACTACTGCAAATCCTACAATACAATGTCAACTAAAACCCTAACGCTTAGCCTTTTATAAAGACTTATGTTGGTTACAAAATAGGGTTTTTTTATGTCGTCCATAAAAGAAAAAACCTCTCTACGCATTTATAAAATAATAAAAATCATGTGATATTTTGGGGGTGTTGCCCCTGAGCCCCCACAGGGGTGCTGCCCCTCGACCTTGCCCTATATTACAATAGGGAGCATGCCAGGGGTGCTGCCCCTAGACCTCGCAAAGGGCACTGCCCCTTCACCTCATCTTGGGGGTGTTTCCCCCAAACCCCCATTAAATAATTTGGGGGGAAACTATAACGATAAAAGTGGAAAAAAATTTAACCTCTGAGTCTGATTAGGCTCCACATAACAATAGCCCTCATATTGAACACTTCTTTTTTACTCCGTGTTTTATGCTAGATAAAACCTTATATACCTTCAAGTTGTAGGTCACTCATTTCAAAGATCTTTAGTTTCTAAAAAGAGCTCTATAAAATGGCCATATTTATAATGTTACTAATAATTTCTGAAAGACCATTTGTACCAAAATATTTTATGCATTCTAGGGGAAATTTATTGTTGGCACCATGTCTTTTTAATAATGGAGAACTAATATAAACTTAAAGGACATTCTTACTTATTGGAAAAGAACTAATGTAATAGATATTGATTACAATATCAACCTTTATCATTTTTATTGTGTGGGTTCTACACATGTAGTTAAATGACTAAATTGTTTACCTTTTTTTATTATTGACGAGGTAAATCCAAGCAATGCTCCTTTAGTTGTTATTCAATTGCTTGATGATGGTTGTCCCGAGGACTTCATCAAAGGTCTTATTCTTTTTGTTCATTCTCTCCTTTCTGCTGAACCACTTAAAGAATGCGAGAAAAGGGTAATGTATAAAATCTCCAAATCTATTTTTCAAATTTTCATAAGGTTTATATTAAGCTAACATTTCTTGTTTTGTTTTTTTTTCTCCAAGAACCGGTTTCGATTGTTGACACAATTTTTAGATAATCTCGTGAGTGAAGAAATTCAAGATGTACATGTACACAATGCATTGGGTAAAATCATTATTAATACAAATAATAATCTAGAGCATTTCCTTACTACAAATCCCTACAATGATTCTTGGATGGTGGATAAATGTTGTGAGAAAATGGATCCAACTCTAGAAATTGTTGCATATAGGTAGGGACAATGTGATGAAGAGCTTATTAATGTTTCCATATTTTAAGTATGAGAACTTAGTCAATTTTAGTTCCTATATGATCTCACATGCTTGGGATAAGATACAAGACTTGTAGGCTTCATTTTTCAAGTAGTTATTTCATGTTTTGGAGCTGTATAAGAAAAAAAACATTGTAACTCAGTTTTCTTAGTCACAACACTGAGAAACACACTTTGTGACATTTTTCAAAGAAAAGAAACATATTTAAGTCTTGTATCTATTGTAAGAGCACCTTTTCTCAATAAAATTTTAGTATTTTTCATTCTTAGTAGTTGTTTCATTATGTACAAATGCATGATTAATTATGGTTTTCTGTGTTTTATGTTTAATCCTCAAAATAAATGTCTCATTTCTAACACTTTTAGGCAAAAACCAATGAACAAAAATAATTAAATAAACTAGCAATTGACTAAATGTACTAACAATTGATAGAAATCAGTGAATAAATATGACTAAACATATGTTTATATATACTACCTGTTGACAAAAATCAGTGAATAAATATACTACCAATTGACATAAATTAATGAATAAATATGACTAAATATATAACTAAATCAATGACTAAAAATATACTACCAAATTGACCAATACCATGAATTTCGTCACATTATAAATGACCACCAATAAACTACTAATGGTCACGTGACCAAGCTCAGTGAACAAATATGACTAAATATATGTCTAAATTAACTATCAAATTGATCAATCAAAATGACCAAATAAATGACTGAAAATTGTTTATTCATAAATTTGGTCAAATTATAAATGTCTAGAAATAAACTACTAATGGTCACATGACCAAGTTTAGTCATTTATATATAATTTTTAGTAATTTTTTTAGTCATTTATTGTTGCTTTTCTACTAGTGTTTCCTCGTTTAAATGATGAATACATGGCTTGATTTTATACATCAAAAGAATACTAACTAAATCCAAAACATATTTGTTCAAATCCTCATTCCTCCTAGACTTAGGCTAAAAAAATAGATTTAGTTTATTTGTTGTCTCATTACAAGGATTATTTAGAGTCTATTCCTCCTTTATTTGAGAAAATCAAAACCACTTCAAAAATTATTCTTACCACCTAGACTTAGGTGAATAGATTTAGTTTATATTTTAGCTCAAAAATATTCAAAGATTATAAATAAATAAATGAGCCTAGAAATATCTGGAACCTAGAATAATAAATTAATAAAAATACACATATAATGTGATGCGGGTGCATACATTTGTTCACAAAAAGTTATAATATAAAAATTAATATAATCATCTCAAACATAACTACAATAGAAATGATGATTGAGTGTAATAATGTGAAGGTGTTAGGGGAGAGGGCCCAATAGTCGTGTGGGGTCCAATAGTCGTGCACCCAATCGTACATATAATACCTAATAGTCGTTTATATAATGTCCAATAGTTGTGATTTGACTACCCATAATTAAACAAAATGTATGCTTTTGATCTAAAAAGCAACCAATCATGTGATACCACATCAGCACTCAACTACTCATGATGTAATGCACGAGAATTGGTCTCACTATTTTTTGGGGCCTTTTTCGACACCTTGACAAAAACACATGCTGATGTGGCATCATATTTGATGATGTGGCCCTGAAACCTTAGTTATAAGCACAGAACTTGCCAAGTAAGCCGCTGTAAAAAATTGGGAGTGATTTGAAATTTCGACGTAGGATAATTAGAAGCACGAAGTTAGGGTGCACGACTACTGGGCCCTCTCCCCTAGTGGGTGGATGGGTGGGTGCCTCTCCACACACTTTGTCGTGGAGAGGCCATTGACATGGCGTTTGATAGATGGGAAGGGTTATGTCTTGGTGGCTGGCTGTCCAGATAATCATCATGAATCTTTGTGATAGGGTAAGTGCCTTAAGTGAAAAGACATTTACATGTGTGCTCCATATCTTGCCTTACACTAGGCGGATGGTGGCGGTATGTTTAATAATTCATGGAGTACTATAATGGGGCTCTTCTGGTAATCAAGGTCTTCGGTTTGTTCCTTGGTGTCTTTGGGGGTTACAGATAGTCACATAAAATGTCATTTGTAGCACTTTGTTGGCTTTTGATAATGTCGAGGAAAATTTTTGCATAGCATATGGGTCTCTATAATCAGGTTGGTCTGGGTAAGCTTTTTGTTATGGTTTGGTGGTGTGTGGCGTCAAGTGTTACCCTAGCTTTGTTCTGGTTGTCCCGTCTGAAACATATTGGCCCTGGTAGTATGCCGACATTGTATGCCTTGGGAAAATTTTGTAAACTTTCATATATTATCAATAGAAATCTCTTACCTTTATCGAAAAAATAATGTGAAGGTGTTAAAAAAATATAAACATAGTTTATATGTAAATGAAAGAAATTAAAAGAACTCTAAATATAAATAGATAATTCTAAAATAAATCAAAATAAATCTTCAAATCAAAATAATATAAGCAATGCTAATGAAAAAAATAGTTCTTAAATAATTCATAAAAAATCGTTTTAAATAGTTCTATAAAATGGAAGTGAAGTAAATTAATTTTTACATAATTCTAAAGTAAAATAAAAAAAATTATAAATAATTTTTAAATAAATAAAAATATAAAATTAATATTTTATGTTTTTAGATAAATATACTAAAAATATCTATATTAATTTTATTGATAATATAATAAAATAATCTATAAAAAATTGTTTGAATGAAAAAATATATTTCTCGTTTCTCTACTTTCGAATATTATTATTTTATTATATTGATTTATAATTTTAACATAGTTTTAAAAATAGATATTAATCACTATGAATTTTTTTTTTACTTCTATATTCTTTTAATTCATCACTGTCAATTTTATTACAAACTTGGAAAAATGTGTAATAGAGATATGGATGAAATGGAAAAAAACTAGAACTTCATATATAGAGGTAGGGAATAGGGGCCTATAGTGGAGCACCCTAACTTCATGTTTCTCAAAATCCTACATGGAAATTTCAAATCGCTCCCAATTCTATACAATAGTTTATTTGGCAATTCATGTGCTTCTATATTTCATTTTAAGGTCATATCATCAAATATGATGCCACATCGACATGCTTTTTGTTGAGGTATCCAAAAAGGCCCCCAAAAAAAGTGAGACCGATAGTGGTGCACTAAGTCATGTTTTATTGGCGCGCTAATGTGGCATCCCATGATTTGTCACTTTGCATACTTTATGGATAAAAAATGTTTTGCAATTAGATATTAAAATGCTCCACTATGGGGCCCACTGAGGACTACTTCTATCCCCACTATTGAACCCTACTCCATTATGGGCCCCTCTCCCCTAATGATGAACATAAATGTCTATCTCCTTCTTGATCTTTGTATATCAGGTAGGTGAATGCAATCTTAATATACAAAAATTTAATTGCTGAATTGTGATAAATAGTTCTTTTTTAAATGGAAGCTTTTGATTTAATAATCAGTAATTTAGTGTTCTACATTAACCCTCTAATTTTAAACTAGAAGAATAGTTCAAACCAATTCAAGATATCTATTACC
>VDFB02043766.1:0-21434 GCA_007258455.2 Sequoia sempervirens
AAAATCATTTGGAGTTAGGATTATTAATTTCTTCTGTCACCTGCATTGTCACAATTATGGTATTCCTTTGAACAACAATAAGATCATGATGGTGTACAATAAATAATCCTATTTATGTCAATATGGAAGTTAATATGTCAGAATAATTCTGTGGAATGCATTTGCTTAAACTTATAAAAATAACAATTCCTATGTCAAAGAACAACAGGAACCAAAATCAGTAAATTAAAGAATACAAATGGCAAAATAGATATGACCTCGAGTTCAAAAGATTAGGAAAGCTTTCAAAAAGTTGTTTAAATTGAGCTAAATAAATAATAAAAGTTGGCATACTTCTACAATAAATATTTCCTATGGGAAAGTGTTCTCATTAAGAGCAGGAATTCTCCAAACGTTTACCAGTACCAACTGTCTGATAACCACAGAAATATTGTCTGGAATGGATTAGTCTATTCTCTTCAAATCACAGTGAATTCTTTCATATAAAAATAGATTGTAATAAGAAAAATTTACATCTACAGATTATTGGCAATGATCTAACCTGATTCTGTATGTCTTGTAAATTGTAAATATTTGTTTGAAACCACACAACTAATTTGATTTAACAGACGAACCCTTTTTTCACCACACGTCTCTAATGTAATTATACACTCCACAAATGCTTTATAAACACTCATACTTTCAAGGACTTTTTCACCAAACGTCTCTAATGTAATTAATAATTATACACTCCACAAATGCTTTACAAACACTCATACTTTCAAGGACTTGTTAACACAGTAACTTCCCAACCAAGATAGAGGTGGACCAGCTGGAATAATCTTGCCAAGGTCCTGACATGCTGCCTTTTTCCTGCCTTCATTATTGCCCCTAGCTAGCATCCTTTAGCCCCCTTCACAGGTTTCCCTAAACCATTTAGTCAAGTTTATGTGTCTCCTGGACACAATCTGTTCTGGCCAAGCTTGACCGACATAATTGGCCATGGCTGACTCTGTCTCATGCATTCAGCCTGACCAACCATGTAGCCTGATTGCAATATAGGTCCTAGATCTAATGTGTGTATTTATAGCTTATCCCTAAGATATTTCAAAAACAATTCATTACAATCTCTACCTTTGAGCTCACATTTACAGTCTATTCCTCCAAAGAACACTTGTAGGAACCACTTGACAAAGGACCTTATTGAATGAAACTTACTCACAAAGACATGACTTGAACCCAACAACAGAGGGAACACTAACAGCATACACCAAGCCTTAAGCATCCACTATTATGATTTATCAGGTCTTCTTTATCCTTCTTGACTTCACTGTGACACCGAAACTCATGAAAGGACCACTCTGATCAAATAGAGAAGTTAATGCACCACCAAGTTGCCCTACGTAACTATTCCTTTGCCCTACACACTTTCCTTTTGTTTATGCTTATGTCCATTTATTTGCTTTACATGCTAACTCTGCATATTTTCTTACTTATTACCTTTCCCTATTGCCTACATATTTCCTATCTGAGCACTTACTATGAGAGGACCTCTACATTTATTAACCGCTGAGGCTTACTTAGAAGAGTTCCTTTCTAAGTATACACTTTCCACTGCTAGATCCAGTGTTTCTAAATTCTACAAGTTTCCAGGGTGGGGGAATGGATTTTGGGGGACACTAAAAAAATTCCTAGATTTTGGGGATGGCTGCTATATATATGTAACATGATCGATGATCCAAGTCACAATTTCAATCTAATTATCCAATATCTTCAACTACAAGTACGAAAGTACAAAGTGAGAACTGAAACAATCAAAATCAATGTGCCAAAAAGAAACTTCTTAGCTGAATTGAGCAGCATGCTCAATAATTGGAATCATGATGTATTGGCCCTCCTTTACGTGTAGTTTTTTTTAAATAAATATGATTTTTAATTATTTTTACTGATTTTTAAGTGTTTTTTCTAGGGACAGCCATCAAGGATATCTGTATATCCCCACAATCATCAAAGGACATCCCGCCAATACCATGAGCAAACATCCCAAGAAGATAGGATGTCCCTGTGTTGGACTAACCACTGCACCTCTGGGAATCGATCTTGTAGACTAACCACCACCTTTGGAAATAGGGAATAAGTGCCCACTCAAGGTGAAGATGCTGGATTCAGAAGTTTAATGACACCTGCAGGTTCTGGTGTAATAGCAAACCTTCATGTGGTATCAGAGACTCAATCTAAGTTTGATTCCCCTAAGTTACACGTTGGAGGGGCAGTGTTGGACTAACTGCCACACTTTTGAGAATTGATCTCATGGACTAACTGCCACCCTGGGATCTTGAGAATAACTACAGACTCGAGTATAAGATGCCAGGTTTGGAAGTTGCTAACACCTGTGGGTATTGGTGTAACTGCAAACCTTCACCCTGATCAGCTTAAATGAAAGGGGAATGTCCACGGGGGACATCCAACATCATGGGTACATCCTGGGGATGTCCCTTTATAAACAGCAACCACAAAGGGTGGGATTCAGACAGTTATAATCTAATTATTTTATCCGGTATCTTCAACTACAAGTATGAAGTTACAAAATGAAAACTGATAAAACGAAAATCAATATGCCAAAACAAAAATTCTTAGTTGCATCGAGCAGCAAGCACAATAGTCAAAGTCATGTATTGGCTCTCCATTAGATTAAGGTCTATTTTTCAAAATAAATATGATTTTCTTTAAACTGCTCTTGTAGTGACAACCACTGGGGATGTCTGTATATCCCCACAGTTATCAAGGGACACCCCAACATGTGCAGACAACCCAGGATGATAGGATGTCTCTGTTCTGCTTAAATGAAAGGAGAACATCCATGGGATACATCATGGGGAAATCCCTTTATAATCAGCAACCACAAGGGATGGGAATCAGATATCCCCCATCAGCCCATCCCCTTAGGCATCCCAAACAGCAGGGCAGTCATAGGGATGATATGCTGGCTGCATCAGAACAAGTTTCAACTAAAATTCAAACAAAATATAAATCTCAACTAACACAAAAGAGTTAGAATTTACTTGCAAATGCATCACAAGCTAGTCTACCACAAGCATTTAATCCATTACGAATAAGATGTTTACTTAGCCCCAGTTCCCCCTCACTTTCCAATCCAAGTACAAATCTAATAAAACGAGCATTTCTCCCATAACTGCATCTCTATTACTCACTATTCTGTTAGGAAAATGTTCCCTGGAAACATTTCATTTTACTTAAATCATATAGGAAACGAAACACCTTCTTGGCCATTTTTTTTTTTGCTTTATGAGATGTTGCATTCTCTTGTTGCTTCCCAAAGATTCAACATTATTTTGGTATACTTAAGGCAATCAACTCATCAATTGCATACAAGCTATAACAAAAGCGTCCAAACACATTATCCTAACTGCACATGATCCATTTCTAAAGCATTAAAGCTAACTTGATTCTTAGTCAGATTTATGTCCAATTGTTGGCAAGACAAAGAAAAATATATACAATGCATGGCACAGTGGCCCATATATAACAAATTGCTTGCAGGCTCACAGGGTAAAGACAATAATAATTGTAACACACTCGTTAGAAGATTGGCCTAGAATAAATAACGCCCAAAGGAATAACATCAATATATTTCTAATTGACTACACTGTTCTTTACTCTTGCTTACCTTACAAACAAACCACAAAATAAGGGGTTTCAACAAAGCAGATTCTCTTAATAAGTTAATAATGACTGTTAAGAATTGCATTTCAGTCTAAAACCAATTCTTCTGGAACAGGTTTAAATAAGTTGGCTATAAAATATTCAATACAAAGGAGTTTAATATTATCTTTATGCTACTCTAAAGTAACTGTAAGTGATCTTTCAGTACTCACAAACAAGTCGTGAGGAAGAACCCTGACACTTGTGGAACGAAAAAGAACAACTCAATTTAATATAAAATTGTTATTTTTTAGAGTACTTGATCAATGTATTTCAGAGGAAGCAAAAGAGCATTGATCTAAGTCCTGCATCTAATGCACACTAGGGTGATCCCATTGTAATGATCTTACGTGTTATTTAGTACAAAAAGCCATATATTAAAATATAAAATGCGTGAATCAGAAGACAAGAACATAAAATATTTCATGAGAATCTCACATAAGTTACAAAGAATCTTTATTATAGAGCTCAAAATGGAGCTGCAGAGAATCTTGTTATAAGAATTACAGATGATGTGGAGATTACAGGCATCATAGGTGTCATGGGACATTAAAAATAATAAAATATAGATGAAAAGGTTATAAAGCATCTTAGGTGTCATGGGAAATTACAAGGAATCTACCATCCTACATGGAAAAGAAACAGAGTCTAAACAGGAATTTAGAATTGCAGAGAAGATGTCTCGGAAGTCTTGAACTGATCATGTGCAGATAGCTGGGGAGGGCTATTCCTTGGACAAATGCAGTGCCCATAGTGCCCTCTGTCCTTGGAGGTTAACTTAAACCGGACTAAATTGGCACTCATGCTTTCACAGGAAACTGTTATTCTGAATACTTTGCGGCAATAGTTGTAACAATGGTACACCCTTTTTTCAGTGTTTCCTCAAATACTTCAAAATGGAGGAAAATAGAAAAGAAAAATGGGTCAGGTTTACCGTTCTAGATATATTTTTCAGTTTCTGTTGTTGGCTTTTCCTGTTTACCATCAGTTTCTCAATTCTGGTTGATAACACCCATTTCACTCCAGCACGCATTCATTTTGTGCAGACTAAATTTCTCCAAGTTCAAAAAGAATGTGGCATTGCCATGGTCACATCTCATGACATTTATAATGAAGAGCAATGAAGAATAGGGTCAGATAACATTAGCATGATGAGTCACGATTAACTTACTTTTAGGTCATGCGATCATCTATCTACACAATAGAACAAATTTGGCATTGGCCATGCAGACATATACCATTTAGTATTTTCAATATCAATCATTTGATAAATGGAGCCCATTTCAGGCTAAGCTATTGATCATTCCTAATAATCATATTCATGTGGTATGCTTATTTCAGTCCTTTTTTGTGGGTTTATGTGCTGTCCGTCTATGGCTGCTCTTGCTGCCTTAATTGCTAGAGTTTTGTTCATCTCTGTTATTTGTACTGTACATTTTAAGTGTTGCCATTGCATTGATTATCATAAACTCCCCTTCTCTGAAGAGGGTGTGATCTAGTATTTGGTGCTTTCAGTTGGTTTAAATGCATTGTTGTAAACATTCAGCAATTCGTAGTATGTACTAAAACCTTTTGTTCTTTGTTTTCGTTTAGAGAGTGTGTGTACAATAATGAAGAGGTACAGCCCACTACTACCAACAGTTTTATCTGCAGCAATAACAGTTACAACCCGCTATTACCAACACAGTTTTCTCTGCGATAGTGAACGGTTACAACCCACCATTGTGAACAGAATTTACTCTTCAAAAGTTGAGGTTTCCAGACCAGCTAATGTTCTAAAAACCATAATACAGAAAAGGAAACCCCAGGTGCATCTGTACTGGGACAGGTTATATACCTGGATCTAGCATTGCTAATATGACTGATAATGGTTTCGATACATTTGACAGGACAAGTCGTATTAACTCCACCATAACATCTAAAAAGCTATGAACCTATACTGATTTTAATTTAGTCTTACACAATTTGACTCTTAAGTCCTTTAGTAAGTTTAGTTTGCGTTTACCGTTAACATCAATATATTTCAAGAGAAAAAAAAGGAAAAACACACCTGAACAGGTCTCACCCGCCTGTGCATTGTCATAACATTTCACACCTGAAAAATTTTGGCCGGTGATTTGTCATTATGCTGCATTCCAAGCCACTTAGACTCGAATAATTTTATTATTTATACACTGAAGAACAAGTAAATTGAGACCAAAACTACTGCTTACAAACCTTCAGTTTGTTGACTGTTTCTTCATGTTCGAAACTGGTCAATATGCACAAAATCAGACCCTTACAAATAGGAAAACATAGTCATGGATGGCTGCCAAAACACAGATTCAAAATACAGGAAACGTAATATTGGATATCTGACAAATAGCTCAAAAGATATATCTAATAGAGAAAATAACAGTTGGGTATCTGAAAAATAGCAAGGATGTAGATAAAATTGACTGGCTGAAGACCTGAGTGTAAGTGAAATAAGAAGGATTGATAATAATTTAAGCTGTTGAGTATCTGGTAAAAATTGAAGTGTGGAAATTGAGATGAGATCTGAGGATAAAGGGGGCCTTGAAAAAGGTGTGCAGAGTGGCAGGTGAACTAAACTTGCTCTTTTAGCAAAAATGCTGGTAGTCATAAAAAGGCTGTGTACTCTCTGGAAGGAAGGAAGGATGTTAGAGAAAGACCAACAGCTAGTTGTTAGAAAGGTTGAGGTTTATTGATGTGAACAGTGAAATGGTGGGATTTGGCAGCGTATATAAAAGAGAAGTTTCAACAGCTATGGATTACAACATTTTTGTCTTTAAAGTTGTGTTGTAGTTGAAATGGGCGGTGTTGGGTAGTTAGAAAATTGATGGGGGTCTATTTGATGCAGCCGAGATTTAGTTTAAGGGGAAATTTAATGACTTAGGTAGCCTTTTTTTACAGTAGCGTAACAGCCAACCAGCAATGACGGCCAGCATTACAGTTAGGGATTTACCAGTGACAGGTTTACCTTTTGCGGGATTTACCAGGGAGCGGTTACCAGCAGCGATAAAGTCGGCCGAGGCAGCGAGGGAAAGGGGAAAGGGCCGAGAAAGTCAAAGCGGGACCAGGGACCCCACAAGCCAGCGAAACAAAGCGGTTTCGGATCACGGGAAGGCGTGGATAGTGGGCTGCGTTTCCAACAGTGGGCATCGAGGCACCTTTCCCTTTGGCGTCTTCTGCTTCTGGCATTTAGGGATCTCTGCGTACAGTGGGCTTCAGATCTGTGGTGGACCCTGGGTTTTTTTTGCCTTTTCAACAGCAGGCTTCTCGACAGTGGGAACAGGTGTGCCCCACCTCCAATCTCTTTTCACTGGTGGTTCTGTTTAACAAATAGGCTTTTTATCTTAATATCTTTCTTTATAATATTTCAAAACTCTGCATCCTCAACACAAAACATCTACCTGAAATCTGGGGAGTGTGGGTCCAATTTTAAACTTAAATACTCAAACCAAGGCAGAAACATCAATATCAGTGGTGGGTCTATCAATGGAGATCTCAAAATGCAAAGATGGCACACAGAATGTTTTGTTGAAAGAACTTAGGGAAAACACTGAGAGAGGGAACAAAATGAAACAGACCAAAATGCTAGCACCACACTTTCTCAGTGATTCCTCTTGGAATATGGAGCATCAGGGCTGCACACAAGTTAGAGAGGGTTTGACATTTGTAAATGCCAAGCAATACAAGAGGATCTTGCAACGTAGGCAGGCCAAAATAGCTAGAAAACTAAGATGGCTAGGGCACAATAAATTTATTACTATCCTTCCAAAAGTTATTAGTTTCAATCTGACAACCGTCACATCTGAAACTAAGCAAGAGCAAGTAAAACCAGTGATAGAACTTCTGGAAAATCATGAAAATCTGGAAACTCAAGCTGGAAATCTGGAAAGTCAAGTGGAAAACTTGGAAAATGAAGCTGAAAGGATATATTTGCAGAATCAACAGTTTAAAGATGCTGAGAGAGGGAAGCAGGAAGAAGCAGCAACAGAGGGAGATGTGGAAGATGAAGGTCAGGAGAACCAATATAGTCCTAACTCAACCCCTTTAACCTGGTCTTCAGACTTGTATGTTAATGAATTAATGGAGTTAAAGAAGAGACTCGAAGGTTTAGAAGTCGTAGAACAGAGAAAGTACAACAAATGGCAAGAGATCATGGACACCAATCACAAACTCTCTCAAGAAAACAAGTTTTTTAGAGAGGAGATAGTCAAACTTCAGGCCAATCTGAAAATGGGTCAGCAAGAAATATCAAACATGAAGCAGGAGATAAAGCAGATCAAAGAGGGAAATTCCACAACAGAAGTGGAGGAAAGGAGCAACCCACTACTAGCGGAGTTCCAATCAGCAATAGCAAGCATAGAAATTAGAGAAGCTAAGCTGAAGGAACAACTGGAAGAGACAAAATCATGGGCACAAGTAACAAAAGGGACAGCAGAAAGCCAAAGAGAACTCATAGAGAAGCAGATTAAGGTACATCTAGGGGAAGAAAAACATAGGAATGATAGAGCAGCAAATGTAATAATAAAAGGACTGAAGGACTATGGGGAAGGGGAGCACACAGATAAGCTAATTAAAGGCTTTTTAGCGGAGAAGGTGAAGTGGGTGGGGCATATTGAACAAGCGAGCAGAATTGGTAAAGTGGCACAAGATGGCAGGAATAGAAATGTAAGGGTAACACTAAAAAATGCAGAGGACAAGAGCAGAATTATGAAGAACAAAAGGCTTCTCAAGGGAACACAATTCTACATAGATGAAGATCTAACCCCACTACAATTAGAAGAGAGAAGAAGAGAATGGGCAAAAGTGGTAGCAGCAAGAAATGCAGGTAATGAATCTTGGATGTATAGAGGGAAAGCTCAATTCAGCAACAGAAATACACATGATAAATAGGAAGGCGGGGCCCCCCAGGCACACCTCTCACTGGTAAGCTGGAACTGTAGGGGCTATCCTTGGAGGAGGGGGCCTGGTTTAGGGCCCATAGCTGAGGGGATGGACATAATTGCCCTCCTTGAAACACATGAGCATGAGAGCTGCAAGGTTCCGAACTTTGAAGGTTACACAAAGATGTCAGTTTGGAATGAGCTAACCGAAAGCGGCAAGGGATATGGAGGGGTAACAATTTTAGTAAGAGATTCTTGGGGAAAAATCATACAAGTTGAAAAGGAAGATACAAATAAGCAGTACATATGGATAAAAATAAAGTTAAAGGAGAACATAATTTATCTTGCAGCATGTTACTTTGCTCCCCATGGTTCAAAATTCTACAAGAAGAAGAAATTAGACAAAGAAGACCCATATGCAGCCTTGAAAAATGACATAACAGCATATAAACACAAAGGGGAAATCATCTTAATTGGAGATTTTAATGCTAGAACTGCAAATAACCAGTCTCTTTGCCTTGATATTGAGATGGGAAGAGGGGACAACCCTTTATGGCTAGAAGAAGAAGGGAATCAAAAGTGGGAAAGATTATCTCAAGATGGAAAAGGAGACATCACACTGTATGGGGCAGAATTGTTAGGCATGTGCAGCTTGTATGATTTAATTATATGCAATGGTTTAAAAATGTGGCCTAGTTCTGGGAACATCACATGTCACACATACAATGGCCAAAGTGTGGTGGACTACGTTATAAGCTCAAAGAAACTCGTGACAAGTCTAATAGGCATGGAGGTAAAGGAGTGTCCCATAGAAATGAATTCAGATCACAATCCAATACAGGTGAAAATCAGCATACAAAATGGTATTCAACGGCAAGAGATGACGCAGTATAATGAAAAGAAAGAAGCTACTCAAGGTTCAATCCTTTTGACGCAGGAAAACCAAGAAACCTTCCGAACAACGCTGGAAAAACAATTACACGAGGTGGGAACCAATGGGATGTTCAACTCAAATAAAAAAAGTATAGACAGCACCATGCTGACCTCTATTATTCTCAAGGCCCTCAATTCTTGCAAAAGGTCTAGGCCTAAAAAAAGTGATAAAAATAGCTTTCCAGCTAACCCATGGTACGATGAGGATTGTAAAGCAGCAAGGAAAAGGGCTAAAAAATGGGGAAATAACAAAGAATATGTAAAGCTGGTCAGACTGAAAAAAGATGTGTATATGCAAACTAGAAGGAAGGAGTTAATATTGCTTGGGAGGCACAATCCAAGGGGCTTTTGGAGAGAATTGCAGCAACAAGACACGAATAAAGAGAACAATATTTCAGACCTTGAATGGTTAGAGTATGCAAAGCAACTTTATGAGAGGGGGCAAGATAAAGACAGCCCTCCAATAATTGACTCAAGGGTTAAACTTTTTTCTTCGGAGAACATTAAAGAAGGAATAAAAAGGTTGGCAATGGGTAAAGCTCGTGATATAGATTGTTTACAGGCAGAACACTTAAAATGGGGATTGGAGGCTCTCACACCTCATATTAAAAAAATATTCAATGAGGTCCTTCAATATGGGTTTCCTGCAAATTGGACGACTAGTGTTGTCATCCCTCTGCTCAAAGGTGGTGACATCAACAACCCTTCAAATTACCGCACTATAATGATCAACCCTCTTTTTGGCAAACTTTTTGGGAGTATGATAGAAAGGCGGATCAGTGTTTGGGCGGAAAAGGAGGGAAAACGCGCAAAAGGGCAAGCGGGCTTCAGGCCAAAACATTCTACTATTGATCATTGCATGACTCTTAGACACTTGATCGAGAAAGTCTGGGATAAACAAGGAGAGGAGGTTTTTTGCTGCTTTGTTGACTTCAGGAAAGCTTTTGATACGGTTCCTAGGAGCAAATTATGGAGTAGGATGGAAGAATTGGAAATTCCAATACACTATAGAGCTGCTGTCCATAGGCTGTATGAACAGGTTTGGGCCAAAATTCGAACCAAACAAGGATTCTCAGAACGTTTTGGAAGCGATATCGGGGTCAAGCAGGGATGCCCTTTATCCCCTACTTTATTTGGGATATACATTGACAAATTAGAGGAGTGGATCGATAAGTTTGGTGGGGGTGGGGTCTACTTGACCAATTATGTCATAAAGCTGCTTTTATATGCGGATGATCTGGTCTTAATGGCAAAAACAGCACAAGATTTGAAGGAACACTTAAAAGCGCTAGAGCTCTTTTGCCATCAGGTGGGGATGCAAGTGAACACTACCAAAACTAAGGTCATGATCTTTACCTTGAAGAGAAAGAAGGTTCATAGGGAATTTGTTTTTGAAGGCAGCCCCTTGCAGGTGGTCAATGAATATAAGTATCTTGGCCTTGATTTCCACAACAAACTCAGCTGGGAAACGTGTAGAGCAAAGAGGATACAAGGGGGATGGAAAGCTTTACACTCATTGCAAAATAGATGCAGAAGGGCCGAGTTATGGGATTGGAAGACAAAGAAAACTCTTTTTGGGCTTTTAGTTGTTCCAGTGGTGCTATATGGTTGTGAAGTTTGGGGTAGCAACACCTCAGCAAAAAAGTGGAGACAGATAGAGAGATTACAAAAACATTTAATCACACAGAGTCTCAGGATTAAATCTACTGTCCCTTACGAGATTGTTCTAGCTGAGGCCGGGGCTTTCCCTGTTGAAGCGTCTGCTATGTCTCGGTTGCTAAGCTATCTAAGAAGACTAGATAACATGGAGACTCATCGCTGGCCAAAAATGGCAGCAAATGAAAAATTAGATAGAAGAAAGAGCACGTGGATGAAACAGAATATCAAATGGATGAGCAAGTGGGGTATTAGCATAAGTGAGTGTCCAAATGCCAATAGGGAAATAAAAAGGTATGTGCAAGGAAAGTTCAAAGAAAGCATGTGGAAAGGGCCACTTGGGAGGAAGAAAGAATACTATGTCAAACATTTTAACCCTACACATGACCACACACAAAAGACCTACATCGGAATGGAAATAAAATGGAAAGCGAAAATGTTGATAGCTCAGATTAGAACAAGTTCGCACCAGCTTAGATGTGAGACCGGAAGGTGGATGATACCTAAAGAGGAGTGGGCAGACAGAAGGTGTAGATATTGCACTCAAGGAGTGGTTGAGACAGAATGGCACTACATCAGGGAATGTTCAGCTTACAAGGACATTCGGATCAATTATACTGAGACATTAAAAGGGAACAATTTGGGTGATCTGTTTGAAGAAGAGAAGATAATAGGGTTTGCAGATTTTCTGATCAAGATACACAGCAGAAGATCCAAGATGCAGAAAGAAAAAGAAACTTAGGTTTTTTGCATTTTCTGGGGTTCACGTCTCTTCGCTTGCTATCTTTGGGTCCCATAGGCTGCTTGGCCTCGTGGACGTGATTAAAAACATTCATTCATTCATTTTTTTTCTCCTCTGTGTAGGTAGATGAAGAAACAAACTGTTAATTTAGCACTAATGCTACGGTTATTCAATAACTAATACAACGGTCAGTGGGGTTTGTCCTGCCATGAGAGTACCGTGGCCCCTCATTATTATTTATTATCAGCAATTGTTCCACTGGTTGTAAAGGATAAGTCAAAATGAATTTTAAATTTTTTTTTAAATTTAATGATCATTAGATTTTCTAATAGTTTTTAATTTATTCAATAATTGTAGGAAAAATAAACATATATTAATTTGGGTTTAATAAAAAGGATAAGTTAATAATGTAATAATTATTAGTGAAAGTATTTATAGGTGATATTCCATAAATGATAAGGCATGTATATAAAAGTCACGTATGCCAAACACTTCATATTTATGAGTTTTTTTAATCAAAGATTTGTTTCATATGGTTGTAATGTAGAAAATTGTATACCTTTGCAATTTCATGTTATGTTTCCATTCATTTTGGTGTCCATCCCCTTAACATGTTTTTAGGCTCATTTTAGCCTTTGTCTTAGCCTTTTGCCTGTCTATAATGTTGAGTTTATGTTATTTGAGTGTTTTACTAGCCTTGTTGTCCTAAGTTGTTTGAAGACTTCAAGTACTCAGGTTGTCTAGACATGTGTGATGTGTAGACATTCATGTTGTTGAAGTGAGCAACCAAGATCTTCAATTCGCAACACCAAATTACCTCCACAAGAGATAGAGAGAAGCAACAATGGAAGATGTTTTTCCACCAAACAAGAATTGCAATATGATACAATATGATCAAATATGTTATACAATACAATGCAAAATAAGCTAGAGATGCCTTGCTTATAAAGGCAAGTATGAAAGATAGGATAAGACAAGATCATGACAAGTGTCTTAATTTTATCACATGAGACAACTAACTCATAACTACCTAAGATGATGTGAAGTCTAGATAAGACAACTATGACTTGTCTAAATAAGACAACTAATATCCTAAGTAAACTTAACATGTGAATTAAGTCCCCTAAGTCCCTAGTAAAGGAATTAGCTAGGTACAAGACTTATTCACACCAACACCCCCCTTAAGTGCAACTTAGGGAGGAACAAACCAATGCAAATATGCAAAAGATGGGTCCTGGCAACAAAGCCTGATGAGGTACCCATATACAAAACAAAAAATCTCTCACAAACGAAGAAAAAAAGAAAAACCCTGTGGGAGAAAACTCCTCTCCAAAAGAGAGAAAAAGCTAAAAAGAAAATTGAAGAAGGAAGGAGGACTCCTCAAGACCCCCCAAGGGCAATTTCCTTCACCCCAAGCATCAATGGCAACTCAAGATAATGAGGTGATGCCAAAGGTTTAGTGAATATGTCTACAACCTACTAATTTGTAGGCAAATACTCCAAGTTGAGAACACTATCCTAGATGAGTTGCCTGATGAAGTGCATGTGGATCTCAATATGCTTAGTTCGTTGATGCACCACTGGGTTGCGAGAGATATGAATGCCACTTTGGTTGTCACACCAAAGAGTAGTGGGTTGAGTGGAAGGAAATCCAAACTCGATCATCAACTGACAAAGCCACAAAACCTCCTGACTAGCTAGAACTGCACCTCGATACTCAGCCTCTATCAATGATAATGCAATAGTTGTCTACTTCTTGTTAGAACAAAGATCAGAAATGCAAACCAGAAAAAGCCTTCCATAGAAGAGAAAATCAGAAAAGGCAAAGCTTTGCAAAAGATGTGCAAAATATTATTGTTCAGGAATTCTTAATTACAAGATATGATTTGCTTTATAAAAGAAAAGATGCATAACCCTAATCTTATCTTGAGCAACAAGATAGCTCAACAAAATAAGGATGACAATAATAAACCTAGGAATTAAATATTACCTAAGTAAAGTTATGCAAGTGCAATTAAATATTAATTACACTAACACCCCCCATAAGTGCAACTTAGGGAGACTAAAAAAGCATGCACCTAAAACTAAGATGAATGCAAGAAAGCATGAATGAAAGGGTCCCGGCAACAAGGCCTGATCAGGTACCCAAGTACAAATGCAATAATGAGGTAGAGAAGGAAAACCCAGTGGGACAAAACCCCCCTACAATGAGATGACTGTTGCAAAGAAGCACTGGGAGAACATTGTGGAGTAACACTGAAATCGCAATCCGACAAGCAAGGAAAGATACTTTTGTCTACAACTGAAACCAAAAACATAATCATAATAATGTGACAGCAGACCCGGTGCCATGGAACACTTGGAAAAATCACAAACTGGAACAACCCTGGAATCTGTGAAGCAACAGTAGATGAAATGATGACAAAATCTGGAAACCGTGTATCTCAATGTCGATGCCAAACTGAGACTAAAACTCTTCCATAAGAACAAGTACCATGAAGACTCTAGAACATTAACCATAAAAACATGGGCCTCAAATTGAGAAGGATCTGAACCAATGTGGATCAAGAAACATAAACTCTCAATCTAAAGTGTGAACCGATGAATCTGATGTGTCAAGCTATGAGCAAAAATGTGGCCAAAAAAAACTAAGAAACCAGATAACCCATGAGATTTTCCATCAAAACAAGATGAAGATCAAAGTGCATGCACACTCTAATCAGATTATTATGCAAGAAACCCCCCTGATGGAACTTTATCTCAGTTCATTTATTACAATAACCCAACGATTGTAAAAGGAGAGAATGTAAACATTCATAAATATAAAATAAAAATAGACCTCAGATCTATGTAGAGGACTGAACCAGCTTTCCAATGCGCAAGAATGATGAAAAAAGGATCACCGAGTCAAAAGATATGCCCTCCGGAGTGAAAAAAAACTTCATCTGAGTTCAAAGACCTACAAAATAAATTTGGAGAAAAATATTAAAAAAACCTACGCCACTGGATCGGCGTTGGAATCATCTTTCCAACAGTATCTCGTTTGCAAAAAATACACCTGGTTTAGTGAAAACTGCTCCAGAATGGGCAATAAGGCTTGCAAGCAGCCCAAGGGGCTTAAAAAAAATAAGCCCCTGGTCTTGTGCGCGACTAGGGGCTGGTAGACTGGGGTTGGGGTGGAGCCCCTAGTCCTCCATGGGACCACGCAGAGAGCTGCGAGGCCCGGTCCCCCCACATGACTGTAGGTGCTAGAGAAAGGGCCCACGAGGGCTGAACATAGCCAATGGCGGGTTGGTGGCGCCGCTTGCCTAAGCGGCCGGTGGGCTAGCGGTACGGTTTTTTAACTGCATGCACTTTTCTAAAAGTGCTTTAAAAAAAAAAAAAATGAAATCCACGCCTCGGGAAACGAGCTGGGGAGGCCGTACGACCTCCCTGGCAAAAAAATATTGCCTTCCAGACCAACTACTCAAAAATCGATGAAACGAAGGGTGTTCTTAGGGTTTTTGGCCGCTGCGAACGTGATGGTGACCTCCATTTGTGCTCAAACTGCTCCAAAAAATTGGCTACCTCCAGAGCTTCCAAAACATATCTCAGCTTAAAACGCTCATGGATCTAGCAAACGATGGCCAAAATCTACAAAACAAAAGCCAATCCTGACTTTTTCTAGCGTTCTAAATCCAATGGTGAAGCCTTATCTGATCCAAAATGCCTCATAAATAAACTCAAGGCATGATACCCTCGAGGAATCCTAAACGAACTTTGCAATAATTTTCTCAAAAAATCTGAAAAGGGGCTGCAAATCAAGGTTCTGATACCATGTTAGAAACCAAGATCATAAATACAAACCAAAAAAAAGCCTTCCACATAAGAGAAAATCATAAAAGGAAAAGCTTTGCAAAATATTATTATTCAGGAATTCATAATTACAAGATATGATTTGCTTTATAAAAGAAAAGATGCATAACCCTAATCTTATCTTGAGCAACAAGATAGCTCAACAAGATAAGGATAACAATAATAAACCTAGGAATTAAATATTACCTAAGTAAAGTTATGCAAGTGTAATTAAATATTAATTACACTAACACTTCTTGCATGACCATGCAATCGGACCAAAACCAAGGCAAAAGATAAAGACAAAAGTAGACTTTTATGATCATTGGCATCGCCATCCCAATCTAATTTAGTGAAGCCCATAGTCTGAGATGCTCCTGATGTGTAATGAATGTTGAAATGAGTTGTGCCCTAAATGTATCGCAAGATACGTTTGGCAGTCTTCCAATGACTCTCATGAGGCTCCTGTGAGAAGCGAGAGACAAGTCCAACTACAAAGGAAATATCAAGATGAATATGTGTCAAGTACAAAAGACTACCAACCAACTGTCGATACAAGGTAGGATCAACTGTACAAGTAGTGCAACTAGTAGACAATACAACAACTGACTAAAAAGGGGTGGGGGCAGGCTTGCAATTAGCCATGCCAAATCTCTAAAGAAAATCAAGAGCATACTTCTGCTAGAAAATGAAGATCCACTCAGAAGTCTAATGAACCTAAAGACCAAGGAAGTAATGCAAAAGGCCAATGTCAGTCCTATCAAATCGCTCCATAAATGTTCATTGTGCACTCTGAATCATGGAAGTAGAACTCCCTGTGAGAATCAAATCATCCACGTAGAGCACAAGTATGAGTAGATCCTCTCCATGTCCCTAAGTATAAATTATGGGATCGAAATGGCAGCGAGTGTATTTGGAAGCAAGCAAGAAACTATCCATCTTCTCATAACAAGCTCAAGGGGTCTGTTTGAGACCATACAATGAACGTCGAAGCCTACAAACAAGTGAAGAGTCCTGCACAAAACCCAGTGATTTTTCCATATAGATCTCCTCATGAAGATCCCCATGTAAGAAAGCACTCTTCACATTTATCTGATACACTAACCATTTTTGTGATGCAGCTATAGCAAGAACAAGATGAATAGAATCCATCTTGGCAACAGGAGAAAAGGTCTTGGAATAGTCAATTACTTCAACCTAAGAGAACCCCTTTGCAACAAGATGAGCCTTGTACTTGTCAATGGAAAAGGCACTTGCATCAAACCAACTTTCTGCCCTTATGAAGAGGCACAAGATCCCAAGTATGATTCTTCATCAAAGAAGAATACTCATCATCCATAGCACTATCCCACTCTAGAATACCTAAAGCATCTAAAAACTTTTGAGGATAATCTGAAACAACATGACTCAAAAGATTGATTCCTAAAGTCTAAGAACGAGTACGAAAAGTGTCTAAGGGATCACCCACAAGAGGACCATCCTCCTCAAGAGTAACTCAAGCCCATCATGGCCTAGTGAGTGAATGGGGAGGAGGTGGATCAAGACCATCATCAAAATCTTCCTCAAGTATCAAAGCATCATCAACTGAAGAAGATTGAGTAGGTTGTGATGAAGAAGAAGTTGAAGGAGGATATTTCTGTGTGAAGGACTCAACAAACTAAACATCACGTCAGAAATGAACCTCTAGTGTGTCGGGATCAAACAAAGGTATGCCTTCAAATCCTCACAATAGTCAACAAAAATGTATTGTTGACTCTTCTTCTCTATTGATTTACGCCAACCATCCAAAATGAATGCCCAAGCCTCACTACCAAATACTCTAAAGAAGGATACATTAGGATTGCAATGAGACCAAGCCTCCTCAAGAGTCATATTTTGCAGTTCCTTGTGGGGCATACGGTTCTTAATATAATTGGCACAATTGACAACTTCAGCCTAAAATACGGAAGCCATGGACCTATACTGAATCATACAATTGGCCATCTCCTTGAGAGTCTTGTTATTTCTCTTTGCCAAACCATTATGTTGAGAAGTATAAGGAACTATGTGATGATGAAGAATACCATGCTCACTATAGAAATTTTGAAATGCCTAATTGACATACTCCCCCCCATTTTCTTTGTGTATCTGTCGAAGAGAAAAACCTGAATACTTCTCCACAAATGTTTTGAAGGTCTTGAAGATGCTAAGAACCTCACTCTTGAGCTTCAAAAAATAGACCCAAGTGCGTTGAGAAAAATCATCAATGAATGTGAGCACATACTTAGCCCTAGAAAAAGAAGCAATTGGGAATGACATGAGATCACTATGGACCAACTCAAGGGGTGTGGTTGCACATGTATCCTGACCCTTAAGAAAAGGATCTTGATGTTGCTTTCCAAGAACACAACCTTGAAAAACACCATCCATGCAAGAGATCTTTAGAAGACCAACCACTAAGTTATGTGCGTGCATCTGCTATAGATATATATAGTTCAAGTGCCCAAATCTTTCATGCCAAAGTTTTCTATAGACTCAAAGCCATCAAATCAATACAAATGGGTCTCATGATCAACTATCCCTATAGCAACAACCTTCTTAGGATCTTGTAACTGTCTAATAGTCACATTTTATGAAGTAAACTTGGTTGACTTCCCATCTCCAAAATAAAAAAATTGATATATGGAAAGTAGATTCGTTGAAATATCAGGAACAAGAATAACATTCTCAATGCACCCATCTAGCATCTGAATGAATCCTATCCCCAAAATTGGAATCTGTGAAGAGTTCCCAACTAAAATCTGAGAAGTAGAAGTATGAACAATGGAATCAAGAAGATCACGTGAATTGGTCATGTGATGTGAAGCACCTAAATCAAGAATCCAACTATCTGAAGATGGATGAATGGCTCATGTTGAAAGAGCTTGCCCTTTTCCCATGGAATATGGCTTAGATATTGAAATTTTAAGCTTCTTCATAGCTTCCTCCAAGGCTTCTAAACTCTTAAAACAATGAGCCACATCATGCTCAATTTTGCCACAAAATGAACAAGGATCTCCTTTCTTTTTCTTGGACTTGGAAGAATAATCTCCAAAGGTAGAAGAAGAAGGAGATGAAGTGTACTTTTGATTATTCTTTGGCTTTGGTTTGGAGGGATTCTCACTACTTGAAGATGATTATGTCTTGGGATTCTTCTTATTCTTTCCTTTACCCTTGGATGATTGAGCCATTAGAGCATGATTCTTAGAACTAGGTAGTGCATCCAACTAAATCAACTTGGCCTCCTCCCTAGTAAGATGCTCACAAAACAACTCAAATGAAGGCATTTTATACTCTTTCCCCATGTCATCCATAGTTGAATAGAAAGTAGAAGAAAACACTTGGTAAGGGCCTCTCAACTTAGACATAATCAAGAAGATACATTCATCACTGGATTTATCATGCCCACACCCTTTCAATTGTGGCAAAATTAACTTGAGTTGTGCAAGGAAATCCTGAATTGAAGGAAATGCATCTAGAGAGAGTGATTATAGATCCACTTGAAGTTGCAAGATTCTGAACTGATTACTTTTACCATACAATTCTTCAAGTTTATCCCAAACATTCTTAGGTGTTTTACACTCTGTAATATGAAACAAGTAGTTATCAGATACATGTAAGCCAATGAGCCCTTTTGCTTCATCCATTTTACATCTATGGGTAAATTTTTGATATTCCCTTGTGAATTTAGGTTGTTTTGCATCTAACATTGGCCACAGACCCTTAGATTGTAACAATTGAGTCATTTTTAGCTTCCATGTATGATAATTGTGTGGAGTGAGTGGTTTAATTTTCCTTAGATCTGCCATGAACACTAAAAGAAAGAAGACAATGTGACACTTAAATTGTGCCTTTCACCCCCCAAAATATACTAAAACTCAATTTTCAACCCCCCCGGCAAATTACAATGAAGAAATTTTGCAATTTGTACAAGTGACAAGCTCAAATCAACTGTTTATAACACACTATGATTTTTACAATTTTTTTTAAAAAGAGCTTTCCAAAACTAAAAAATAAGGTTACAAATATATTCATTGTGATTTTTTAAGCAATTTCAAAAAAAAAAATGGTCAAATTTTGACTTCGTATGCAAAAGTTATGCCAAATACAAGCAATAAATGCACTTGTACATTTAGGCTGAAAAAACTAGCAAAAAATGTCAAAATCTGGAAAAAAAACCTGCACCACTGCGAAGTTCGTCAAACTAGCTTTATGATGATATACCATTTTCAAAATTTGATGTCATAGCAAAAAGTTATGCAAAATTGAAAAAAAAGCCTGCTTGGAGGACTTTGAAGACTAACCAGGTGTAAATTTACTGCTAATTATGTGCAAAAATTAAGCCCCAAGGGCTAGCACCTAGTTGCTAATATGACTACATGCTTTGGCTGGGGAAAAAAATTCGTTGGTTTGGAGAAACTGCTAGTGGTTATGGCATATGGTGGTCACATGTGGCGGCTTGTTCAAACTGTTTGGTGCTAGCAGTTTGAGGAGACCGCAAGGTGAGTGTTATGTTCACAGTTTACTAACCACCCAGATGGTAGTTAAGGATACCATGGAGTTTGAAAAACTCTACAATGGCTTAAATTTGTGGGCCTTGCTGTACCAGCTCGCTTTAAATGCAAGCACTCAACGCTTTAAAATAAAAATTAAAACCAAAAGTTGATAGAAAAAGTATTTTGTAGAATTTTGTTTTTGTAATAATGACGTCATACCTACGACCTGGAGGGCCATAGGGCCCTCCGAGTAAAAAAAAAATTGCCCCAAAAACAACTTTTGTCAAATATAGGCAAATTATATATCAAAATTATTGCAAACGGCCACCCAAACACAATGGCAAGGCTATTTTTTGCCAAAAAATCTCCTGTAAAATTTTGTTCACCAGATCTAAGCTCCAAACCTTTGTTTGCCAGAGTTGCAAACAGTGACCAAATTGAGTCAAATAAAAGCCAAATCTGACTTTCTCAAGCCTCCTGGATGCAATGGGACAGCCAAAAATACTGCCATTATAGCCAAAAGTGTTGCAATAACTAGATCTCACCAAAATGCATACATGCAAGATAGAATTAACAAATCTTTGTGAACCCTTTCTGATTCTCAAGATTGTATTGAAACGCAAGAGAAGAGCATATGGGGAATTTGCAAGATCATGAAAGAAACTCAAACCATAATAGAAAACTTGATGGTAGAAACTCTCTAATGAAAAAAGGAAGGGGCTTGCAAGATTCAAAGCTCTAATACCATGTTGAAGTGAGCAACCAAGATCTTCAATCTGCAACACCAAATAACCTCCATAAGAGATAGAGAGAATCAACAATGGAAGATGTTATTCCACCAAACAAGAATTGCAATATGATACAATATGATCAATGTGTTATACAATACAATACAATACAATGCAAAATAATCTAGAGATGCCTTGCAGCTTGTAAAGGAAATAATGAGAGATAGGCTAAGACAAGATCATGACAAGTGTCTTAATCCTATCAAATGAGACAACTAACTCATAACTACCTAGGATGATGTGAAGTCTAGATAAGACAACTATGACTTGTCTAGATAAGACAACTAATATCCTAAGTAAACTTAACATGTGAATTAAGTCCCCTAAGTCTCTAGTAAAGGAATTAACTAGGTTCAAGACTTATTCACACCAA
>VDFB02043767.1:0-20584 GCA_007258455.2 Sequoia sempervirens
GTTTTGATAGATTGTAGAGAACTCTACATTTGTTGTGTATAATTATACCAAGTGTTTGGCTCATGTCCACATGCATCAAGCAAATGAGAGCTTGAACTAGAGGTCAACTTAAATAATATGCAACTAGATTGAAACTTCCCTTTTTGTGCTTGATGTTGAAGTGGAACTATTGGAGATATGATGATCACTTTTGAAATTTGTTTTCTATCCATTTTCTGTCCATAGAAATTGATCTAGTTTGTGGTCAATGTGGATCATTGTTTCTTTTCCTAGTATATAGTATTTCCCTTGCTTACATGCTTGGACAATGGCATAAAATTCCTTGTCATATGTGGGATATTGCTGAATTGTTGTGGTGAAGGTTTCACTATAGAAGCAATGTTGAGTTAGGACTACTCAAAGTGCATATTTAGAGAACATAAGCACTAACATAGTATAATGAAAAACATAACATAAATGGTAACAAAGATATTTGATAAAATAAACTAAGGAGTGAAAGTCTCCTTTAAATAAGAGTTACAAAAGCTATATCTGTAAAGGATAAGAGCGACAAATAATAAAGGATAAGAACTTAGCTAAAAGAACAAGAAAATTTCTTAAACTCTATCCTAAAGACTTATTTGACCATTATAAACTAAATATTTCAATATTATTTTAATACCCTCCCTTAATGGTCAATCTACTAACTATACCAAACTTATCTTGAAATTTGACAAATTTGCCAGGACCCAAAGGCTTGGTAAGAATGTCTATAGTTTGATTCTTAGAAGGACAATACTGCAACATCATCGATCCATCTTTGAAAAAGTTGCTTGATAAAATGATAATGAAGCTCCAGATGTTTGGTACACTCATGGAAGACTGGATTCTTGGCAAGCTTTATCACCCCTTGATTTTCACTGTAACAAGCCTGATGTTTTACCTACTGATTTTACCTAAGTTTTAACCCACATGTGAACAGTTTATGTTTACCAACTTATAGCAATAAAATTTTTCCTTTCTATTTCAATAACAAGATGCACATTCGAAATAATCCCATTTCAAATTTCCATTGCATTTATAAAGAAACGTTACATAATCCCAAGTAATGATTTCATATTACATAATTCCATGTAATGATAATATTTTTCCAAATACAATTTCCATAAAGATAGAGATACATGAATACATACACGGCTTCCAAGAGCTCAATGTAACAAAGTACAAATGGTCCAGATGTCCCTTCCTGGGCATACATCCTCAAATTTCAGCTGCCAACTGTATGAGGGAGAATATCACTCAAGTGCTTTTCCACCAACCACGGACTTACTGCAGTCCCCCGCATATCTTCCTAACTAGTAAGATGGCCCTCCCTTCAACGAAGAGATTGGTCTGGTAACCCTCATAATAATAGCCTTCTTGAGCATGGTGTTGTGTCCTACATAACTAGAGCTACCATACAGTAGATCTCACCTACATGCATGACATTTCCAACCTAGTTATGCAAACCTGGTTCACAATGAACCGACAAGTGTAATCAGTGGCTACTTACACTACTTTGGCCAAAGATTTGATAGTTACATATCAAACTCACTTCCTAAGAAATGGAGTCTCACTTCTATGAAGTGGTAGTCGTATGGTCACCAACCCTATTGCTCGATTTGGTAAATAATATGACCATACTAACTCTTAACGAGTTTATTCCATAACATGATTCCATCCCAAAGATAATATATTTTCAAGTGATCAAACTGACCATCTAGGTTACTCTCAACCTTGGTTTATCCTAATCCTAGGATTAAACCTCATTTCCCATACATTTTTACATAACATCACAAATTGACATTTCCAACATAGTACTTCTATATCTTACCATTTTTCCCAACATAACATTTAATGCTATCATATATTTGACTTACAATAACCTAGATATTATAATAATACCCTCCAATTATCACTATTTGACTATTATCATCAAATGCTACAAACACGCATATTGAATAAATATGATTTCTCTCTTTAACATGCCCTTTTGATATTTCTCTATTTTTCATGGATCTTTCCAAGTTATCCTATAAGGTTTTTATGTTTTCATGTTCATAAACAGTCATAAAACCTTTCTTTCAATATAGCTCATATATTCACGTGTACAATGTACACTAAATTCATATCTAATCTGGAGGGCATTATCAGCTTCAGAGGAGGTTGTGCTTCTGCACAACAAAGCTCAAATCTGGTCTACTGGCTGTAAGATAAATAAGGTTGCCCACTAGTTGCCTGAATGTTGACTCATTTATTATGTTTGAGTTTGTTTTTGCTGAAAGCTTCAACCCTTTCTCCGTAGGTGTAGATGAGATTTTGTAATTTGTCATTTTTTAACTTATCAAGAAAACTCTTGGCATATTTGGATTGAGAAATAAAAATACCACCACCTATTTGCCAAAGTTCTACGCCAAGGCAGTAATGTAGGAGGCCTAAATTAGTCATGTCAAAATCTTTACTCAAATTACATTTGATTTGTTCAATCAAATGCGCCTCACTACTTGCAATGATGATATCATCTACATAATGACCAGTAGAATGATATCATTGCCTACACTTTTGATGTACAAATTTGGATTCGAAGGACTTCTTTGTGGTGCAGTCACGGATGGAGGGTCTAAAGAGAGGATTGTCCAACCATGCAGCCTAGAGTCAACACAACGGAAATAACACAAGAAATGCTCAACAAACATGAACTTTCATTGATTCAATAACTTGCAATCTTACATGCATTATATGCCTTATATGCAGAATGTCTAAGGGCTCATAGGCCTGTCGGAAGGCATTACAATCATTACAATTGGCACAAGGCCTTATTTGACAATCAAATCTAACTTCTTGAATTCTAACGATCTGACTCTAAACTAACTACCTTCCAATGAATTACAAGTGATCTTAAATATGATTCTCTAGCTTCAATTACAATCTGCATCAGCCTCAAGGGTTTGCAACCCCAATGAAAGATCAAACGTGCAAGTCAGCCAAAACATGAGAAGATAACCCATCGGGGAATGAAATGAATTGCGGATCTCCAAGAAAGTAACCTTAGACCCAAAATGCCTTGAATGATGTCCCGTTAAGCTTTGCATGATTCGAAAATGGTCTGGACAACAAGCCTGAGCCAGATAGGCCCCAAATGCTCTGACTGAGAGTTGACAGTGAAATTCTGAGAGCGATAACATTTTGCAAACGAATGCAAATCTCCTGAAATTTGGATATGTTATAGATAACCTCTTGTAGAACCTATATCCTGCTCCATGAGCTGAGAAATGATATTGCAGTAAAATGCGAAAGAAGTTGTTGAGATAACTACAGACTGAATTGAAAGAAAAAAAATGTTTTCTGGTTGATACATGATTACTTTACAACCAAGGATGCTTTTGCATCAGACACCTTGGGTAGGAAGAAAAGTGAGTCCCTCACTTTCCAGGGGCTAGAGGAAAACCAAAGTGGTCCACCTCAGCCTGAGAAATCCATGATGAATCCTCCACTGGTGTGCCTTTCCACTTCACCAAGTATTCCTTGTACTACTTGTTCCTAGTACTCCTTCCAGTCCTGGTATCCAAGATTTGCTCAATCTCCTCCGATGGTTGATGTGGTAATTGCTCCTTCAAGTCAACTTTATTGTTACTACCACTTGACTATCCTTCATGATACTCAGATGTTTGCAATATTGAAAATAGGTGATATACCAAGTGTCTCTAGCAACTCCACTTCATATGAATTTCCTAAATCAAACTTCCTGAGAATCTTACATGGTCCAAGCTTCCTCATCTTTAGCTTATTGTGTGTTCCTATTGGAAACCTTTCCTTCCTGAGATATACCATAACTTCATCTCCAACAACAAATTCCTTATGTCTCCTCTTCTCATCTTCCTGTTCCTTGTATTTATTGTTCATGTCCTCCAAGTGTTTTCGGACTTGACTATGTATTGTTTCCATGAGTCTTGCAAATTCTTCTGCTTTTGCACTCCTCTTGCTCTCCATGCTGATGTTTCTAAGCTCCACAACTCCTCTGGGATGTATTTCTGCCACAATCTCAAATGGTGTCTTCCCTGTACTCTAGTTTATTGAATTATTGTATGCGAACTCTGCTTGCAGTAGAACTATATCCCAATTTCATACCTTATCTCCAATCAAACATCTCAATAAGTCACCCAGGCTCCTGTTTATTACCTTTGTTTGTTCATCTGTCTGTGGGTGATATACTGAATTGAACTTCAAGTCTGTCTTCATCTTCTTCCACTATGTTTCTCCTTGATCAAATTCTCCCTCATTGAACTTTTTGGAATGCACAACTGTTTTCCCCTGAACAACATATCCTCTTGAATGAAATAGTCCAACCGTTGGCTTCTATCTTTCACTATTGGTTCCTTACATGCTTTCCATGCTTCAGCAAAATTTGGATCATCCTCATACATGTGCTTCAATTCTTCAAAACCCAATAATTCTATCTTCATTTTTGTCAGCAAATTCCTTCTCTTGCTTAATGCATCTACAACTTTGTTTGACTTACCACTCCTATGCTTTAGCATAAATGTATAACTCTGCAAGAAGTCGACCCATCTCATATGTCTTTGGTTCAACTTACCCTGATTGTTTAAATACTGTAAGGCTTGATAGATGGTATACAACACATACTCCTTAGGCAACAAATAATGTCTCCACTTCTTCAAGGCTTGAATTATGGCGTAGAAATCTTGATCATAAACTCCAGTATCTCCCTTTCCGCATCATTCAACTTCTCATTGAAATGCTTTCATTGGTCTCTGCTTAATCCAAATTAATTCTAAGCGTTGACCACGCTTAGGTGGCTGGTGTGGGGCCCAATTACCTGTCCCACTTGCTGTTCGCCGTTTCCGTTCCCCGTTCACCGTTCGCATTCAAATTGTTCCCGCGCAGTTTCACCGTTTCAGCACATTCAAAACTAGGTTTCCCACGCGATTGGTTTTGGCAGCTTTGGAACAAAGCATGGACGCCCGTCAAAGAATAATAGACTAGAGATTATTCAATATGCTCTGGTAGACATGTATGCAAAATGTGGAAACATAGACAAGGCACGTCAACTGTTTGACAGGATACCACAAAGAAATCTGGTCTCGTGGAATGCTATCCTTGTAGGATATGGACAAAATGAGTTTGCTGAAAAGGATTTACAAAATTTCAATCAAATTTAATCGGCAGGTGTAAATCAGAACTCCGCCATCTTTGCCAACATCCTCCCTGCCTGTGCCAAAATGGGAGCTTTGGAACGGGGTATGGACATTCATCACAGCATAAAGGAAAGCAATTTTTTATCAGATGTTGTAGCTGCAACCACCCTGGTAGAATATATTAGCATGTATTTATTTTAAAAACGATTAAGTGTCACTTGCAAGCTGACTATAATCTGTCCTTAGTTTGATAGAAATTGCTTATTTCTCATATACTTAGTGTAATTGATTATGGATATGTAATTCTTATGTAATTTATTATATGAAACTAATTTTGCATTATTTAATATTCTAATTTGTTTATGTAAAAATTCAAAGATTGTATTGATATGAGGTTTAAAAAAAATTATATACAAATATTAATATTAATATAAATTTTTTTCATATTTTTCACATTATTATTTAGACTTAGGATAGTGGTGACACATTTTAGTCTAACCTTCTCTAACAACCATTTTTCTTGTTGTTCTTAGAATTCTTAATTCAATTTATCTTTGTGTAGCTCCCAAGTCTAAAATTATACAATAACTCTAGTAATAACTTATTTCAACTATTTTTCTTTAGGTAGGGAGCAATCTAGATATTTGTAGTAGATACTCTTCAATATTTACTATTGTTTTCTCTAAGAATTCATTAATTTAGTAGTTGTTTTCTAACATTGTTATGTATGATATATCATATTTAAAATTGTTGGATAGGGGAGATTTATATTAAGTTCACCTATTGATATTATGGTGTAGATGTAAAAAAGTGTTGTAGTTGGGAGGTTCTAATTATTTCTATTGAACAATAAACTCCTTAATTTTTCTCATAAGTTCCAAAATTTTATATTATATAAGAGTAATAAATTTGTCCACTCTTTTTATTTTATTTTTTTAAGCCTTTACTTCTTATTTTTTATCCAACCCCCTACCATGTGATGTATCATTAATGTGTTGGTAGTCTCCTTTATTCATTTTGTTAAATAGTTCCATCTTTAGAAATATTTGTGTTTCTTTCTCTATCCATCTTTATTCTATTCTCATTTCTTCTATATGAGTAGTATTTTTCTAACTCTATTTGACATAAATATATTTCATATTCTTATTGTGTAATTTCATCATGTAAATATTTCACCAATTCATCCAAACTATATCTTCCATACCATAAAATAGATATTATATTTGACCTAAATTATTCTTATTTATTATATCTATTTTTGTTAATAAGGTGTTCTATGCCTTCTTTGTAGCCTCTATTTTTCATTACTAACACTCCTATTGACTTCTATATCTTTTGACAAGAGAGTATTTACTCTCTATTTAGATAATTGTATATTTTCTGCTAGTTTGTCTCTACTATTTATAAGAGATTGTTAGCTATATTTTCTAATACATATATCTTTATTATTTATTTCATTTGTACTATCTCTTCTCTTTTTTCTTAAATATGTTTACAAATTCTTCAAGAAACTTCTTGATGATTTGTAGCATCATATGAGGGCTCCATGTTTACTCTAACATTACTTTTAAAATAATTCATTTATTTTTGTTGGATTGTTGTGTGTATATATTTTTCTTATGTAGGCATTCCTATTGTAAAAAAGTGACCTATACAACAATTGGACATCTATTGTGTCTTCTTATTTTGCCTATTCTTTTTTTTTCTACTTTCATCCTTTTAGGTGTTTTTTCTACCACATTTATTTGTAATCAAGGCACAAATGAGAAGGTGATGGATTTTATCTTCTATTATTAATGTGTTATTTCATAGATCTTAATTCTAACTTAAATTTAATATCAAGAGGGAAGTTATTAAGAATATTTCCCCAAAGCTTTGCAATCAAAATATCTTGCATAAATATCCAAATTTTATAACACTTTACACAACCTTTTATGATTATACATAGGTGATAGATCAGTTTAAGGCCATCTCCTCTTTGACCTTGATGCCTCTATTTCTTTAACCCTATCGTCTTCTCAAGAAACCAATAATTATACAAAGAATAACACTAATAACTTATGATTTTCTCCTTAATCCAACCCTAATAATTAACTAAACTAATTGAATATGCCTTTCTCCTCCTCTATGTCATCTAAACTTACAATTTCTCTTCATTCACAAGCTAACTCTAATTGGATGAAGCTAGAAAAAATCCCAATTCTATCTTTCATGAGTTTCTTTCCAATAATTGCATCCAATTTCATCCTATCCAACCCTTGAACCCCAATATTTTCTTACTCTACCAAAATTTCCAATTCTTTTTAGTATATATAGACCTATTTTTCTATGAAATATTCCTTACTATTATCCTTTCCTTTTTATTTTTCTTAATTAGCTCTTTGGACTACCTTATCACCAAATCATGTTCCCCTTTACCTATTTTTTTTCATCTTCATTTTCATAAATTCTCATAAGGTATTCTTCTATTAATCCAACACTACTAATTACTAAAGTTATTTTTCTATTTTCTTAAGTTTCTACATGACCTTTTCCTTAAGTTTTTCCTTTGTATTAGTTTTCCAATTTCTCTTTTGTCAATGAGGATTCTCCTATTCTACATTTTTTTAATATTTGATTTCTTACATTGTCTAACCTTTGTTCCTCTACTTTAGTTATTCATACTACTTTAGCATCATAGGTTACATTTGAACTAGATAATTATTCATTTTCTAGACATGGTGTGAAAACATTCTTATAGAACTATTATATTTGAGATAAATATAAATATCATGTAATTTATCACCACAAAAATCACATGTGGATTTTCCTTTTTTTCTACACTCTCATTAGCATAATGTCCTAGTTTACCATAGTTATCTCCTCAATAGCTAAATTATGATAAATCATGGAGCAACCTATATCTTGAATTTGTAGTACCATATAGTGTACATTGTTAGGTGGTCTTATACTTTTTCTCAATTGAAGCTCCCACTAGCAATGTGCCAAATAAACATTGAATGCTATTATAGCTAAAACCTATGCTCTCTCCATACCCAAATCCAAAAAATGTTTCCCTAGTCAATCCACGAACAATCGGTTTGTATTGATCTTCTTCATGAATTAACATTTGACAGGTCTATTCTTGTCATGTGTGTCCTACTTTATACTTTATAGTATATATGTACTATCTTTTTATGGAATTCATCAAGTTCCCTTGTTAGTGTGGAATCCCTCTTCATGCCTTTGATTATCAAATATTCATTCCTTAGATTTTCTTCCTTACTGTAATTTTTAAACCAAAATTTACTTCTTCTAGGTGGGGGAGAAGTCTCAGTTTCCTACCTTTCATTATAATTTATTACCCCATTACATTTTCTAAAGTTCTAATTTAAAATTATCAATTTCATCCTTTCTCATTAAATCATTATCCCATATATTTGATTAGGAATATATTGTAGTGATCAATTCTATTACGTCCTTATATGAAGAGGAAATCTTCTCATCTACTTCTATAACATGAGAGGTTAAACCTAAAATTAAAAAACTCAATTCATTTCTTTTATGTCAAGTTTTCTTCTAGCTTTCTAATCACACTTTTTAAATCATCGTTCCTAATATTTTATTGATTCCTCCTTAGTTTTTATCATCTTCCATACTTTATTTATATTTTTTGTTCATACATTAGGTGAGTGGAAAGTTTCCATAAATAAGTCACTCAATTCTTTCCATGTTTTTATCATACTTAGGGAATTCTTTAATGCACCATGTCTTAGTGCCTCATCATTGAGGTTCTCCACAAAATTGTATACTTGGGTTTAGTCATGCCAACCCCACTCTAATGAAATTCCAAGGCAAAGAGATGTTCACTAGCATCCTTGGTGTATTTACCAAAAATAGGGAGCTTAATTTTATGTGTTTCAAGGTGTGTGCCCTTGGTATCCTTGTGCTCTGTAGCACAATGCTTGGGTTCGTGACATGGCTTAACCACCTCCCACAGATTCATTAACTCTAGCAATTGTATTGGGCATTCACAAGTCAATATTTTGGTGCAATGACAACTGTATGTGCAAAAATTGGTATCAGAGCTTGGGTCATACGTTCAAACCCCTCGATTGCGTTCGGGGATTGTTGTAAGGTGTGCGCCCTTCATCTCCTTATGTTTTGCAACATAGTGCTTGGGTTCGTGACATGGCTTAGCTGCCTCACGAGGAATCATTATCTATGGTGGTTGTATCGAGCATTAACATGTCGATAATTTGGTGCAATGGAAACTATCTGGGCAACATTATGTACATCCATTTTTGGATTATCCCTTCTCCTAATCTATTATATACTCTTGGATCTCTTTCTCTCTTGCTATCATGGCCTCTTTTCCTAGTTTCACTCCTTTTATACTTGACCAAAGTTATTTCTCTACCATTATCTCTTGGAAATTGAACATCTAAGAACTCAGTTCATAATATTTATCACAAAGCTCATACACAATTGCTTCTTGATATTGTTTTTTCTAACCTAATTAGGGATCACTACTTAATAGAATCTTTAGAAATTCTTCTTGATTTTGACAACATGGGAGGTGACTCTTATTCCATGAGGTTCATCTCCTCATAGTGTTCCTTTAGCTTGGGGAATGCATAATTTGGTTGATAACACATCATTTAGTAATTGATTTATCTTTAATTTTCTTTGAGTTGTTTTCTTCCTCAACCTAGGAATTTCTCTTTGTATCATCTCCAAAGTTTCCTTGTAAAACTCTAATTTTTTTGTGACTTATTTTACTCAATTGCTAAATATTTTCTCCTCTTCTTCACCAATTACCAACTTTATTTCATCAATTATTTGTTTTCTCTTCTTCCCCATAGCAACCACATCTATAGTATCCCTACAAATAAGGTTAAACTTCTCTAAGCTCATTGTTGTCTTATATTCGTTCAATTTCCCTATTGTTTTAGTTAGATTTTTCTATATAGATCTAATTTAGGTTATAAACTACTCTATTTCAAGTGCATCCCTCTTGATGCTTCTCTTTTCCATGATCTTTCGTCTCAATCCTAAGATTGTTTCAATATTATTTCTTCTTCCATCTTCTTTTCTATTATGATAGTTAAATTCTCTTCAAAATGTATCTTGATCTCACCAATAAAATCTTTACTCTCTTATTATCAAAATTTTTCATAAATATTTAATTGATTTAATTTATCCATCCTTAACTCCTTTATTTTTAATACCTTAATTTATCAAGACCTGTACTACAGGACACATAATATTACAACTTTATTTTTAATACCTACAATGATCCTTATCTTATTTTGTATTCTACTAGGTTAGTTTTAGAGGACTTACCTTCTAGCATGCACTTATGGGTTTTCATCACTAGTCTCCATTAGGTTGCTCTTTTTATTTTCTAATTTAATAGGATTAGATCCAACTACCCTCAGAATTTTTAGAAAGTCATTTATAGGGAAATCATTCCTTCGTCTAAAATCCCTTTTCAAGGGCTAGAGCATTACATAGGACTAAGGAAATGGTAAATCTTATTGGTAGCTATATAGATCATTAGTGAGGGTGGTCCTTGCAAGATAATCTCTAAAAATTGAGGGTAGATTCCCTAGGTATCTATCTAAGGCTAACCCTAAATCTATTTATAATGTGTGGGGTGTGAAAAGGAATAAAGGTTGCTTGGATATATGGGTAGAGGTTGCTTGGCTAGGCATGATAGGTTACTTAGATGCATAGGCCTTTTGATCAATTACTATTTTAATTTTTAGAAAGGAATTCACAAGTAAGATGTTGTGAAATTTAGTCACATCAAAAGACACCTTCCCACTTGCTTTGGGTGACCTTAAGTTCATGTAAGATGTGTTTCATGTTGTGATTAGTCTAAGAAAGTGACTAGGTGACATATAGGAAAATATTCATATTTGCATATGGCATTGGCTTGGTCATTAAAGGATTATCTTGTGGTGGGTTTTTATTGGTTGGTAGAATCTATAGAAGTCTAGGTTGCATTGAGAAATTTTGGGAACTAGGGTTTAGGTTTACCACAAGCTAACTTACTTTTAGGGAAGGTTGTAGAAAGAATCTTAGGAGTTTGAAAGGAAAACATGCAAACAAGAGTAAAGATTAAGTAAAGGGATACCCAATGTTGATGGAAGAAGAAGTGGGATCAAGGTAAGGGAAATAATGACACCACTAAATAATATGGACAAAAAGATAAAGGAAAGGGATCAAGGATTAGGGATATAGAGTGCTAGATGCACTTTTTGGTCAAGGAAAATATTGAAGTCCAAAACTCTATGACTCAAGAGAAATGGGTTAAGGATCATTAATGTGGTGTGCCAAATACTAGAAGGAAAAAGAGCAAGGGAAATAGGGTTAAAGCCTTTCAAGGTTTAGAGATTGGTTTTGCCACATACATTTGACCTTTTGGATATGATGGTATGAGTAATCCTACAAGTATGGGTTGAACAAGGAGGAAGGGAGATGGGAAGTGGGTTGAGGGAAATGAGCAAGGAAAATACTAAAATCCCCAAGATTTTGAGACTTAAAGGAAAAGTAAATCCTCATATTAGGAATTAAGGATGGTGAATACTCAATGCTAAAGAAGAGGAACATGGAAAATTGTAAGTGGAGAATAATTGAGGCTCACTAATTAGTCTTATAGCTTAAGAAGTACATTATTATATGGAGACCTAAAATCGTAAGGCCAAAGGCAAAGACAAAGTAGCGAGTGGAAGGGTGGGTAAAGCCATGATAAAGTACCTAGGTAATGAGAAATAGCCAAAGGTCTCAAAAAGAAATGGAAATGTTGGGTTTCAAGGAATGGAGGGAAAAAATACTAGCAAGAGGAAACCTACAAACCTAATAAAAGCTATAAATAGACACAATCACCCCTAACACTTGAAAATTTTTATAGTTTGAGACATTTAGGCATGTGATGAGTATACTGAAAGACAAAACACTACAACAAGAACATTTTTTAATAAGGGGGTCTATTGAATAAATTCTTAGATTGTTATAGATTGTGGCCAAAACATGGTCCTATTAAGAAAGGAAGCACTCAACTTGAATAAATTTGCATTTACTAATATAGGCCCCAACATCACCTAGAAAAGGGCAAGACAAAGATATCACATAAAAACTATAGGAAAAATAATACAAATCTTTGATCAAATATCAATGAAGGACTCTATAGGCAAGAAAATCAAACTAAAAAAGAATTAGAAGCACCATAAGGTCCTTTCATTAAAAATAATATGTAAAATAAAGACTCAAAAGGACAAACATCAATAGAGGAGCTCTCTGATTTTATCTTAAACTAGAGATGGTGTTGCAAGGCATAAATAAGTGGAAACTTTATTAGAGAATGTTCGTAAGCATTCTATGATAATCAAACCAACTTAGGAACACATTTATTAAGGTTTATCAATAAGTAAAGCTTTTCAAAATAACTTCATTAATAAAATTAATCCTCATGAATTAACAAGGCCTTTGATTGATCTATGACAAAATGTCTGTGCAAGTGAGTTCATTTCCTCTTCATGAAATCAACTAAACTAATCATTAAAAGTAGGAATTGCAACAATCTTGGAGATAAATTTCATTTCATTGTGACAATTAACGCATATTCAAAGGTTCTTAACAAGGCTAATAATTGTTGTAACAGGCATGTCTAGAAAACCAAAAGCAATTGACATATTTTCACTATGGTGGTAGAGAAATAATTTGTTTCACTCCTTTTCCACACCACTAAGTGTCAAGTGCATCTGGAAAATACCCAATTGCCTTCATCTCCCAAACCAATTTCTCCAACTTTGCATAGATTTACTATGTCTGTGGATGTCATTTGTCTCCTACAAGAGCACATGGACTTCAATACATCTGGAGAGATTTTTAATTCCTTATCTTTCATCAATCTCCTTACCATTTGCTCACACCACCTGCCCACTACCGCATAGATGCTTAAAAGAACACAAGTAGATCTAAATAAAAAATAGCATTGTTGTAAATACTCCTAACCCTGTATTCATATGTGATCTGCAGGCAGGCAGTAAGAAAACAGATCCACACATCCACCACAGGTTTAGCTTACAAAATTGCTCTATGCTTTATGATTTGATGGATGTACATACCCTGTTCCAAAGCTCCCATTTTGGCACAGGCAGGGAGGATGCTAGAAGTTTCTGAAACCTTTTCAACAAATCCCTTTTGTGCATACCCTGCAACCATGGCATTCCACGAGATCACATTTTTTTGAGGCATTTGGTCAAACAGTTCACGTGCCTTGTCTATGCTTCCACATTTTGCATACATGTCTGCCAGGGCGATTGCAGCAACAACTTCTGACAAAAAATTGCTTTCCTTTATGCTGTGATGGATGTCCATACCCCATTCCAAAGCTCCCATTTCGACACAGGCAGGGAGGATGTTGGCAAAGATTGCGGATTTCTGATTTACACCTGCCGATTAAATTTGTTTGAAAGTTTGTAAATCCTTTTCAGCAAATGTATTGTGTCCATATCCTGCAAGCATATCATTCCACAAGACCAGATTTCTTTGTGGTATCCTGTCAAACAGTTGACGTGCCTTGTCTATGTTTCCACATTTTGCATACATGTCTACCAGAGCATATTGAATAATCCCTAGTCTATCATTCTTTGATGGACGTCCATGCGTTGTTCCAAAGCTGTCATTTTTGCACAGGCCGCGAGTGACAAATGAAAATGAATCACGTGGGAAACTTGGTTTTGAATGTGCTGAAACGGTGAGACTGCGTAGGAACAATTTGAATGCTAACAGTGAACGGAAAGGAAACGGTGAACAACAAGTGGGACAGGTAATTGAGCCCCGCACCAGCCACCTAAGCGTGGTCAACACTTAGAGTGTGCTGGTTAAGCCAACCCATTTACTACATGACATAAATCAGTTAATAATAAATTAATTAATACGATATTGTTAATTTAATAAATAAATTAGGTTTTGGTAGTTATATTCCCCTAACTAGTTATATACGAGAATATTGGCCTTTTAAAGGCAATACAATGTAATAATTTTTTAGTGTAATGTGAATGATTGATTTTTAATTCAAGAGCAATCTCGTTTTTTCTCTCATTTCAATATGGTATGAGAGAAAGTTACTTCGTGGACCTCTCTTTGATCTCCTTCCATTAGTTTGTCTTCATCCAAAGCGGTTCATTCCAGGGTCAAGCAGTGTAGACTACGTGTAACAATCATTGATGTTTGTCCACCATTCTTGCATTTTGTCAACAACGGAGCAGTGCAGACCACGTGCAAATCTGTGACATTCATCACTCATTTGCATTTCTTCTCTCTTTCCATCTTGGTCACTCCTTCCATTGTTTTTCCTTCATTTTGTTCATTTTCATATTCAAAATTTGAAAAATAAAAAAAATAACTAAAGTTTTGTAGAAGAGCACAGGCGATTGAAGAGAAGTTTGCACACAGTAGGCGTGAGGCAAAGAGGAGAAGGAGAGAGTGGAGGCTGCAAAAAGAAAAGTAGTGATTGATGTGTATATGCTAAGTTTGATGCCTCTCCTATACAACAATCAGACAAATTGAGATAAAATAAATTACGCATAAAGAGCACCACCACCTCGAAATTATTGTAATGAATTGCAATCTATGTATCAAAATGTTGAAGGGCTTCTGTTAATCGTGCATACATACAAATCCGAATTTGCAGATATTATAACACTTGGTTGGGGTTTTTTCCCATTGAATCGGGTGGAAGTTTTTATCCGTCCAATTGCTACAGAATGAACGGTCAGTGTGACGATAGGGAAGCACACGTGGAGGATACGTCTGCGTTTGATTTAATTTCAGGCAAGCCGTTGGATTTTTTGCAGGGTTCATGTGGCTTACGTAGAGAAAAGAGGCCATTGGAGTGAATAAGACAAAGGGTTGATTGTTTAATGTTTCGTTTAAGTCCAAAATTGAATCTTAAGGAATCAAATTGATATAAGAAGTTAATATTGTCGCTGAAGGAGTTAAGACCCAATTCCAATATCGGCGCTGAGAACTTTTGTTGGCATATCGATTTGCTTCATTCTCTTCTATTTGAGCTTCTTATTAGTAAGCACAAACTCCGATAATGGCTTTTACTTCAACAATGTCTGCTACAGCAATACATTTAGCTATAAGAGTAGTAGTGCTGGGAATTCTGATATAGTTAGTAGTATTTCAGTCCTAATGTCTTATCGAGGTTAAATTTCAGGTAGAATTCCAAGTAGGAATCACTGGATCCTCAACTATTTGAAACTCAATTCTGTGGTAGTGTGGAAAGCGAATAGATTATGCATAATGCTCACTTTCAGAATTACACTGTAAATTGTTGACATATTCATGATATAAATTCTCTTTTCTTCCCTGTTTTAAAGAAAAATTAAATCAATATTCTGTTGAAAAATAAAAACTTGAAAACTTAAGGACTCGAGACAACTGAATTCAAACATGGTCACCTGCAATTCTCAGTTGCCTTAAGCTCGACTCTGATGGATCATTCAAGGGAATTCCTCATAATTATGAATGTGGAAAAGTACTGAAACACTTAAAAGGAAAATATATATCATGCTACTCTAAACATTTTGGAATCCATATATATCCCAGGATAAGATTGGAGTTCTAATCACAAGTATGAAAAGTTTTTTAACAAAAGGTACTAGAAAAATGATAACCAAAGGTGGCTCTCAATTGGTCATCGACCCCAAGGATTCCAGATTGCTTCCTATGGAAATAAGATGGGAAAACCTTACTCTCGTGACCTTTCATCGCAATAAACAACTTTGAATTGCCATAAGTTTTGTGAAATTACCGTGCAAATACAATAGGTTAGGGGGCATCTTCACAAGTGGGTCGCTCACATATCTTGGAAAATATATTGCTGGAAATTTCAGCTCCATCAGTTCTCTCTAATGACAAGGGCAAAGATAACACAGGCCACTTTCATCTCAGAATAAATTATGTTGCCTTGAAAACATCACTCCAGTGTGGCCAACAACATAGGAAAAAATAAGAGATGTCGTGTTCCCCTTCGACAATAACAAAACCCTAAGTTCTATGGCTTCCAAACTCAATTTTATCATACTTATTGGGAACTAATCCAGAAAGATATATTGGAGGGAGTAGAACCTCAAAGGGAAAAAGACAACTCTAAAGAGAATAACCACCACCTCACTATTGGTCATGCCAAATTAGGCTGATGCTAAAGCTATAGATCGCTATAGGACTATCTCCCTCCATGGTACTATTTACATGATAATTTTGAAGCTTATCACAAAGTGTAGAGTATTTCTTCCTAGTGGCTCCAAAGCTTATCACAAAGTGTGAAGTCTTTCTTCCTAGTGGCTTCAACTTTTCTCAAGTGTACATTTTTTATTTTTTTTTAATTTACTCTTATTGAAGAAATGTATGCTTTTTAGTTTTGTCCAAATCCAATATTTTGGTGCACTAATGAATAAAAATCCTCATGTAATAGGTACGATGAGGAGATACCCCTTGTAGTGGCACAACCAATGTTTTGTTTATCAACAGTTGTATTAGCAATATCTACTCAGCATGGCTTCAACTCACATGTCTCTTCATCTAACTTTTGCTACTTGAAATTAGTGCTTGGCTACTCTTTATATTCAATGTTATTGAGGAAATTAGTATTTTTTTTGTAGCTTCAAACTATTTAATTCCATTTTTTCCTTGTTCCAAAGACAATCCATTGAGTAATGAGCTAGGAGCTTTACCTATTGGCATCTATGTCCCTTTTTTTGCTATAGTAAACACATTTAATGGAATATCAAGATACATTTAAATTTATCTTTAATTTCCTATGGGCGTATCTCTTGAACCTCATATGGGTGCAAGTGTTAGTTTATGTTGTATGACCTTTACAACCTTTAGGGAAGTGAATTCATTTTATAATAGGTTAACTTATTGTATATAACTTTATATATATATCTATTTGCCTTGTGGGTGGTTCCCGATCAAGGGCTATCTCTTCCAAGGAGCTATCTCTTCCATTAAAGTCACTCAAGATATTCACTTGCCAGTACCTCGGCAACAAATGAGTGTTAGTATATCTTAATTATTTTTTGTGGGGAATTTAACACAACCCTCCACCAGGAAAGCCCCAAGTATTTATTATTTGACCCTCCACCATGAAAGTCCCAAGAATTTATAATTTGAGCTTGTCCTATTTGACAAATTATTGATAATAATCTTTATTGCCTTTGAGGAAGAGGGTTTATTTTATGGTAGGTTTAACTAGTATGATCGTTAACGTTATTTGGTGGTTTGTTTAATTTATCATGGATTGCTCTTTTTGGACTTTAATTTTTACATTTCTTTATGCATCATATTGAGTAATTGAGCCTCCCATATAGACAAGATTGTTTCAATTGGTTATAAATTTTTATTTCAATTTTAAATATTCCTTGGCTATCTACTTGAAATGTTTTTGAATTTGTTTTTAGTTTTAATTTCTTTCTATAATAAATTCTATTAGATTTTTTAAAAATATAATATTAATTATAATTTTTTAATTTTATAGAATCAATAAATTATTTGTAATTTTACAATCATTACATCATTTATAATTTTAAATAAATATAATATTTTGAATACTATATCAAATATTTATGAACTTCACTATCCAAATAAAATTGCCTTCTTTTTTTAAGGGTAAACACTTTTGACGAAAGCTATGTACTAGTGAGGTCATAAATGGGGGACCTCATCCTCAATTTAAACAATCAACAATTGCACCCCAGTGGGGTTTGGATCTTGATGGCAAGAAAAACACAACTTAACTATCATACTATGCCACTATTGGCAAATAAAATTTCTTTCTTATTATAATTAGTTATCAATTATATTTTCAACTATGTTGCAAAGTAATTATAATAAATACTATTTTTTTATCTTTAAATAATTATTGTCAATTATATTTTTGACAATCATAAATCAACTAATTAATCTATAAAGCTGCTCTCGCTTGGTCATTAATATTTAACAAATGTTTTATCATAAAAAATAAAATCAATTTCAACTACCTTACTAGAGATTTTACTATCAAGCCCAACTTCAACTATAATAGTCTTATTACAAAGGCAAGTACTTGCCAGTATGTGGCACTTGTCTAGATTTAAATTCAAATAAATAAAAGCAAATCCAAATTGATTAGCAATGGTTCAATATGCTCAAATGTCATAACTTTCTTGTTTTTACCTATGATGCCATCCTTCAAATTTATTTGTACAACTATTTGATATATCATTGAGACAAGATAGGGAATATATCTAGACCATATTAGACTATGGTAGACCAAAAACATGTAATATAAAATCACAAATCACAAATATTGCCTTTGTTAGGCAAGGCGATCTACAATCTAAATATTTTTACTCATAAATATTACAAAGCTATGAAGGTTGAGAACCATTATGGAAGTTGACATAATTGAGCTTCATTGTGACTATACCTTTGGAGGTTATGCTTAACAATGTCAAATATAATCATTAAATTTGGGTCAAGGCATTGTCTCATACACCATGAGGGTATTGTACCTCAACCTTTGAGGGGAACCCATTGATTCATATGGGAGTCCAGTTCCCTAAGCACAAAGATAATTACACTATAACACTTGAGAGTATTGTAAGTTTTTAGTAGACTTTAGTAGTTTTGTCTATAGGTGTCTAAAATCTTGACGAAGACAATGATGGATGACACAACATATGATGTCTCTAGATTGCTTTGTGCCACTAGAAATGTGTGCAAAATTTGATGGAGATGGAGAAAACCTTTGGAGAGTATTTAGTAGCACTACAAGTCATAAAGCATGAATCGTCATTACCACAAGCCATAAAAATGCACTTAGTGGTATAATTATAATTGTATGGTACTTTTGATGTATTATGGATTGAGGATGTGTATTGGCATTTTTGATGTAAGAATTGAGGACTCATAAGTCACGTGTGGCTTGGAACATTGATTGAGTATTATAAACTAGCAACTAGAACATTGGAATCATATGGTTGTATCATACAAGTTATTAAAGGTGTAACCTATTGTAAATGATCATAACAATGATGTTTCATATCCAACAACAATAATCACAAAAACTTTGCAATATGTAGTTACAAAGAATTCCTAACATGACATGCCATACACACAAACTCATTTCATAGCCTACGTTGCTTGCTAGGCTAGTTTATTCCAAAAATATGAATCAAATGCTTTGGGGTATTTGATAAAATTTGAGTATTTTATACCATTCATCATGTTGGATGTTGCTTTCAAATCCTTAGTAATGTTGTATCCATAAAGGATATTCTTTTGAAATAAATATGGTTGCATCTTTTGTAATAGTCCTAAAAATTAGAAGGTTAGGATTAGTGCTCCCATATATTGTGGTGTAAATACCTCCTCTACATAGACATGCAATTTTTTCATATGCCTTGCATTTAATAGAGGCACAAATGCCAAGTCCTTTCACATGCTTTTTCTCCTAATAGGTGACAATACTATTGAGTAAAGTTAACCTTTCAGTTAACCTTTCTTTTATGGTTAACATAATCTCCAAGCATTTTTTTCAAAGAATTGAGGTTGCTCTTGTATCATGTTTGCTTGCATTTTATGCACCTTTTTTGGCTAGAAGGAAATTGATTCATATGATGTGTGAAGAGACAAATGCTAGTACCAAGATGAGGATAGATATGATAAGACAATAATAAGAACCATAATATATAATAATGTTTGAGACAAATTATAGACCATAATTACATAAAATCAAATCCAATTCTTTTTCATGGTCTTTAAAATAGGAAACCTTAAGATGCTTGCTTACCTTCTACTACAATGTCCAAATTAGTTAAACTTGAATATCATTACCATAGGATATATTTGTAGGATTAGATATATACTAGGATAAGCTTTACTGTTACAACTCAATACATTTAACTTGAAATACCATCGCCAACAAAATACACAAATGAAGTATAGCACAATATCATTGGATTATTGGGTTTCTACTTGAACAAAATTTTAGGGGATAACAATTGAAGCTTTGAGAATGTAAAAAGTGTTTACATGAAAGCACTATTGACAATAAATCGTAGAGGATAAATATTGATTAGAGAAATTGGAAATTTTTTTTTAATATGTGTTCTAAATTCCTAATACATACCATAATCTCGAGGAGATATTGTCTTGTCTTTTACTGGCTACGTCTATGCAATGATGTTTGATATCATATTAGATAGATACATATTTTAATACATAAATATTAGAAAGTTATGAAGGCTAAGAACCATTATGGAAGTAGACACAATTGAGCTTCATTGTGACTACCTTTTGATGGTTATGATCTACACTATCAAATGTAATGATCAAATTTGGATGCCAAGACTTTACTCCATACA
>VDFB02043768.1:0-23188 GCA_007258455.2 Sequoia sempervirens
TACCTGCTGCCGTATCTGTCGGTCTTCGTCAGTCCTCGTTCTACCCTGACATACCTGCTGTGCCTGTCGTATCTGCCAGTTCCGTCAGTCCATATGCCCTAGATTTCCGTGCAGTCCATTCGCCCAGACTTCCCTGCAGTCTTGTTTTTTTATTACGCCGAAGGCGTATCCTATTTGAGATGGTCGACCTCCTTTTTATCATCAACGGCGTGAAATGCTGGAAAGTGGATGCAAGACAGTTACACCAATCTCACCCGTTCATTCTTTTACCAGTGTTCGTTCGCCACTTTTCGCATTTCATTTATTTTGGCCGTCCATCACTTTGCACTGTTTTTCCCTTCGTTTTTATCGCCGCCGTCGGTTTTGCATTACCACTGTAACTAGGGTTTCGTAATATTTTGCCTGCAAACTCTGCACTTTTTTCTCCTCTCCACGCCATATAAATTAAATAGCAGTGAATTTAATTGGCTGTATGAAATTTGAAAAGTAAATTTATTTTTTTATTATGTAATTGATATAGTTTAGTTTTTAATATTAATTTTTGCAAGTTTTAATTATTTAAAGAATTTATTTATATTTATTTATTTTTAATGAGAAATATGTAAAAAATTGAAAAGTTAAACTATAATTTATATTTCTATTTTATACTAACAAATATTTAGAAATAAAAATTTAAATTAGAAAAATAATTAATTTTTTTTAACTTTTAGAATTTTTTTTATTTTAATATTTATTAATTATGATTTGACCTTTTAATAGATTCCCATTTTATTTTAGTTTTTATATTTCCGACATTTTGTAAAATTTTTATTTTGAAATATGATTTTAATTTTTTAAATTTAATTTGTTTAACAATTTAATTATATTTATGTTTAATTTTATAATAGTTTTTTATTTTTAATTAATTTTTGATATTGTTTGTAATATATTAATTATATCTTTAGTTACATATTTTATTCATATTTCAATTCTAATAAAATGAAAATTTAGTTTTACTTTAATTTAAATATTTATTAATTTAATAAGTTTATTATTTTTAATTAATCTTTGGATTCTTATATATTGTTTTCTATTTAAATTTTTTATTTATATTTATTTTTTAATTTTATTTTAATTATTTATATCTTTTTATGAAATTATAAATATTAATTAAATGTTATTATAATTAATTTAATTTATAATTATTTGTCATTAAAATTTGAATTATTGTAGAATAATCTCTCCATCTCTCGCACTCTATATCTATCTCTCTATTTATTTCTATCTCTCTCACTCCTCTATCTATATCTATCACTATATCTCTATCTCTATCTCCATAACTATATCTCTCTCCCTATCCCTTTCTATCTCTCTATATCTCTCTCTATCTATATCACTCCCTCTCTCCCTCTATCTATTGAGGTATCTCTCCCTCTCTCCCCCATCTCATTATCTCACTCTTATTCACTTCATATCTTTGCTACTCTCTCCTTCTCTCTCCATATCTTTCTCTACCTCTACCTCCCAATCTCTCTCCCTATATCCATTTTATTATCCCTCTATCTCTCTATACCACCCTTTATCTATATCTCTCCCTATCTCCCTCTCACTCTCTCTCTACATTGAGTTACCTCTCTCTCTCTCTACTTGTCTCTCACCCTATCTTTCCATCTCCATCTCTATCTCTATATTCCTCTCTATCTCTATCTCGTTACCCCTCTTTCTTTCACTCTTTCTATTCCTATCTCTCCCTCTCTTTCCCTCTCTTCCTATCACAAACATAACATTAGCATATTGGTAATGGAGATTGAATATCTTCTTAATTCTGAGGTTTTATAATTGGATGCATAGTTGATTTGAAGTTATCACTTCTCCATTAAGACCTTTTTGCACAAACAACATCATTTCCTAACTAACCTACCAATTGACCTCTTTTAATACACAATTGTATGCAAAAAACAAACCATTTTTCCCAAATGACCTTCCACATGTCTTCGGCGTACCCATTGCACACCAATGTGCTATTGCTAGTTTATTTACAATTGTATCTTTCGCTTTTTTTATTCGCTGGATTTATATTTATTAAGCACAAATGATCGAATTATATTATTTGAATTTTTTATTTGAGAATTATATTTGGATAAGCGGCTACAAGAATAATTTATTATATGATTTTATAATATAATATAAATATAATAATATTATATTTATTATTGATAATTAATTTAGGATTAAAAATATATGTTTCTACAAGAATTTACTTATGACATAATATAATTTAATGTATATAAGAAATATAGGATAAATATAAAATATATTATATTATATTATATATGGTAATAAAAAATTTATATTATATTATATATTTTGTATAAAAATAATATTTTGTAATAATTTTTCCCCAGGTATCTAAGGTATGGGTTGCTAGGCTGTGGGGACACCTAACACATAAAAAAAAAATTGTAGTAATTAATTAATTTATGATGAGAAATATATGTTTCATAATAATTTATTTATGATATATAGTTAAATAATAATTAATATTTTTTATTAACAATTTAAAAATTAATAATAAATAAAATAATTTATTAAAAATAATCAAAAATATCTATACAATATATATTAAACTTAATTATCTATTTTAAAGAAACCATTAAAAGATTTTATTTAGTATACAAAATAATAAAGATACACTAAAAATATTGTTTTAAAAAAATGATAAAATATTTTTTAATTCAAAAGTATATATAGAATAGAAATAAAATTTAAAAAATCATGATTTTACATCATGTGAAAAATTATTATACAATTGGTAAAATATATTTATGATGAGAAATATATGATTCAGAAGAATTTATTTATGATATATAGTTAAATAATAATTAATAATTTTTATTAACAATTTAAAAACTAATAATAAATAAAATATTTTATTAAAAATAATCAAAAATATCTATACAATATATATTAAACTAATCAAAAATCTCTATACAATATATATTAAACTTAATTATCTATTTTAAAGAAACCATGAAAAGATTTTATTTAGAATACAAAATAATAAAGATACAAGGTGCTAAAAATATTGTTTTAAAAAAATGATAAAATATTTTTTAATTCAAAAGTATATATAGAATATAGATAAAATTTAAAAAATCATTATTTTACATCATGTGACAAATTATTATACAATTGGTAAAATATATTTTTTGGAAGGTTATTTAGAAAAATGTTTGTTATATTTTTTTGGTATGCAGTACATGAGGTAAATTGGCAGGTCATTTAGTAATGATGTTGTGTGTGCAACAAAGGTTTCAATAGAGAAGTGATAGCTTCAAATTAATTATGTATCTACTTACACTAACTTTAAGAGGATGGAATCCATATATTACATTTACATTTATACGTTAAAATATTAGATTTTTCGTGAATTAGTACCATTGTCAAGCCCTTAATTTCAATTGTTAGGCTATTAAGTAAATGATGTTGTACACTCAATATACCAAGAATATCCTCTAAATTGATGACATATTCCTTTGCCATATGACAAGCTGCAGGAGTAGACAATACCTTTTGCCTATTTTCTATGTTATTCGGAGACTCTCTAGATTGCAAACCAAATTCCTAGGACTCTGTGGAGGACCCTGTATTTGTCCCCAACTTACTAAAGTCTCATGATTTTCATCTACAATTAAATCCACCAAAGTTTCTCCAACCTGATAAATAAAGTATGCATATTATAAAAAATTTCTATATGGAACAATTCATTCTAGATTTTACAAGGTCCATAAAATAAAAAGGAATGAGCAAATAATAAAAACTATAATTAACAAAGTCACACATTACAAAAGATCTTAAGATTCTTACATTGACAAGAAAATTTACAAGGTCCATAAAATAAAAAGGAATGAGCATGATGGAGATCATTTACATTACCATGATTGTTAAAGAAGACATTCATATTTATGTGGTAGTAAGTGATGTGTATTTCTGCATATAAACGTCTATATATCCCAAAGTTTATTTATGCATATGCAATAAAAGTAATGCTTTTGCAGTTCAAATATTTTATTATAGGAAGAATTTATTAATTTAAAAACAAATGTTTAGATATTCAAATTTTTAAACAAGTCTAGTATCTGAATACATTAGACAATTTTGCTCATGAAATGCCAATTTGAGAACGTCAATCCCTATAGGAAGCAGGTCATGTTTTCACAAGGATTTCTCTCAAATCATTTTAAGCATAGTTATTTGATATATACCAAAGGGGATATGACCATAAGATCCCCCAACATAAGATCCACCTTTAACTCTTTTAATTCTTTATGATGGATTTACTACCAATACTTTTAGAAAAAATGTTTCATATTATAACAAGGGGATACATCCTTGACACACAAAGTAGGATTTGTGCCCCTTGAAGATATCATGGTTTAACCACCTAACCTTGCATGCCAAGAAAAATATTAAAAATGACTATAAAGAAACAAGACCCCTTGTGTCAATCCACAACCTAACCTATTATAACAAGGGGATACATCCTTGACACACAAAGTAGGATTTGTGCCCCTTGAAGATATCATGGTTTAACCACCTAACCTTGCATGCCAAGAAAAATATTAAAAATGACTATAGGAAGCAGGTCATGTTTTCACAAGGATTTCTCTCAAATCATTTTAAGCATAGTTATTTGATATATACCAAAGGGGATATGACCATAAGATCCCCCAACATAAGATCCACCTTTAACTCTTTTAATTCTTTATGATGGATTTACTACCAATACTTTTAGAAAAAATGTTTCATATTATAACAAGGGGATACATCCTTGACACACAAAGTAGGATTTGTGCCCCTTGAAGATATCATGGTTTAACCACCTAACCTTGCATGCCAAGAAAAATATTAAAAATGACTATAAAGAAACAAGACCCCTTGTGTCAATCCACAACCTCACCAACAAGGTCACAATATAGAGACAAATTAGAAAAAGTTCCAAGAAAAGGTATTTCGAGACATGATGAATATGTTTGCAAAAGCTCTCAACCCAACAAAAAATCATGTCCATCATCATCCCTGTTCAATAAGAGAAATAGTTGAATGCCAAAATCACTACCCCTTTAATGAATCATTAAATGGAGAGCTATTACATTCATATATGTCCCAACTTCAGAGCTTTTTTTAAACATTACCTCATCTCACAATCCATCATAAATAATACTTAGTGAAGTCCACCTTCTAAAGTATATCCATAGTCTGATTGTCCATTCATGATGTTGGCACTCTCAAATTTCACAAATTTGAAGTGCCCCATTTCAAAAAAATTCCTCAGATATCCTCGGATTTCATTGTGAAATGCTTGTGTATCGAATCAATAGGGATGCTAGAGCTACAACAGGATGATTTTCAAATTAAAAGGGAAAAAATTGGTGATTATTTAGACTACTCCCTATGGCAGATGGCCTGATTTACAAAACATCTATTTTTTCACTTCTAACAAAAGATTATGGATTTTGAACACTATAATTTTCTCTACTAAGAATCACCATTTGTTCTACCTATATAGGACACCCAATTTTCCCTTGAAATTTGCAACCCATTTTTTTAGCCATTTTTAACCAAACCTTATGCATGCCCCTTTGTTTATTTTGATTTGAATTCATGATTCTCATTATAACTAATAAAAAATACATATATATACTTGTAAATATATTTCTATGTCATCTAAGTTATCTATTTTATTTGTAGGGCTTTTAAATTCTAATATGGTGTATTTTATTTTCCTTCACAAATTAATAATCATTATCAATTCAAATTTAATTACATTTTTATTTCCTAATATGTTTTACATTTCAATTCCATAGGTCTCCTAAAATCTAAATAAACCACATTTTATTGAGTTCTTTAAATCTATGTGATTTTGAGTTTCCTTATGAAATTCCAATGATTTATTGCTTAAGCTTATTTTATTTAACATTTCAGGGGGATGTTAGGGTATAATCAATCTTAACCCACTTTTACTAGTGAACTGCACCATAATCCGTAATACACAATACACTTTTCCTAGTGCAATACTTTTTTGGTTTTAGGTCAATGGAATGTTAATGTTTAACTAACTATATAAGAAAATAATGAAGATATGAAGATTTCAAAGATATGAAAATAATTAAATATATAAAATAAAAATTTCTTGCACCATGGATGATTGAATTCTCTAATAGATATTCATACAAAAATGAATTGATCAAAGTTAAAATATACCAAAATTTCAAAATATTTGCAATGCACATAGGTTTTCATGCATAGATGGAAGATTTAATAAACTAAAAAAATAAGTTATTTTATATTATAATATGGCAGACTACTGTTTTTATATATCTAGATAAGGCGGTTATAGAGATCCAACAAAAAAAAATGGAAACACTATTAAAAAAGGATGTACATGCCTATAAAATAGGAATCGCTTACCCACTAGCCATATTACATTTCATGGGCATCATTGTGTGTTAAATGACAATTGTTCATATCACAAAATGATAAAAAGTGTATATGCTAAGTATATGCTCCATTATTTTACCCTTGTGAATTCATATGCAATGGGTTTCGAATAACAAAAACAAATGATGTAAAATTTCCTATTTGGAACAGGAAAAATAAAAGATATAAAAAACAATATTGAAAGAACTTGGTTGTTCATGTATGGCAGAAATAAAAGCACAGACTAGTCACTCCTCCAAAAATATGAAATATCCAGTTGTGTAACTTATTAAGATCAGAGGATTCTTTTATTTTTTAAATTGTATCTTTTTGGTAAAGGTGGGTTGTGCTCTCTCATCATTACATTCCAATGTGAAGCTATTCAAGCCGATAATTGAGCTCTATTTTATTTACTACACCAAATTGTATTATGTATAACTTCCCACACCTGTCTTTGTAACTGCATGATTATCCTCTGTTCATCTTGAGTATATACACAAAGGAAGGATTTTCATACCCATTGGCTCTCCTAACATATTCTACTACACCCCAAGAAATGACCATTGTTAAAAGCACCTGTAGATCTGGTATTGAGGGCTGCAATAGAGGCAAACATGAAACAAAACCTAAGAGGACCCAAACGCAGAGTGGAGCAAAAAATTTAGGCATAAATTTAGGTGGGACAACAAGTTTAGACGGCAATGTTGTGGTAGTTCGCGAATAAATGCTCACCCATTAATGGGAAATTTAGGTCGGACAACCATTTCAATTTACCTAGTGGTTGTGAATAAATTTGGCACATCCCAGATTAATATACTACTTGCTATTAAATAGCTGTGTGAGGTTGACAAACTTGGATGTTACAAATAGCAGACTGGTCAGTGGTACGGGCTAATCATTGATAGTTAGTGCAAACACATGATTAAAGAAATTAATAAGGGATTAGAAGCAAGTGGGAGATTATGGAGGATGTGACATTAATCTTGATTAAGGAGTGCACATCCTAATCATGGATTAATTAACTTAATCCAAATTAAAAGAGGGTTATGGAGGATGTGACAAGGAGAGAGAAAAAGGAAGAATTTATAATTGATTTTAAAAAAGTCAAATGACTAAATCAAATAAATCGATATGTTTATTTAATTTAGAGAGGAAAAGGTGTAAGGTAAAGTATTTAATTGTTAAATTAAATACTTTAGGGACTTTAGGATTAATTAAATAAATCATTTAATTAATATTGATGAAATAGATGAATAAAGTAGACGGGTTTGACCATGTGGGAACTTGGTCAAATTTGGATGTCTACACATACAAATTTCAAAATTTAAGAACTATATGTAATTTTAATACATGTGTACATACTAACAATAAACTTAAAACATTCACATAAAGCTCATTTTATGTCTAATGCATATATATATATTACAATTTTCCAACAGGAGAAATCATGATCTAGTAGGTAGTCATAAAATATATACTATTGTAAATTCATCATTATAAGTTCATAAATTCCACCAAATTCATAAATTCATGTCACTAAAAATATCCATCTAGAACCAAAATCATAAATTCACGAGACTAAAAATATCCATCTAGAACCAAAATCATAAATTCACGTCACTAAAAATATCCATCCAACCAAATTTATAAATTTATCACACAAAATATCCATCGTTCACCAAATTCATAAATTCATAACTATTTAAGATCATTGTCTTAATTTAGAAACTATTGTGGTTCTCTATTTCATCTCTTCATTTCTTTGCATTTTCCTTTTCAGAATAAGAAGTTCTCCTCTCTTCTAGCCATTGTCAATGCTCATCTAAGATCCCATCCATAGCCCTGATAGCATCAACAAGGGTATGCATCCTAGATGCAAACATCGTCATAGGTGGTGTGACACATTCTTCATTTTCAATAATGTTGATTTGATCTTAGATGGTTCTAACATTGGCATTGATTTGTGCTTGCTAATGAGCACCATCAATTTCAGGTGGTGGAGGTGGCAGGTTATGAGGTGGAGTTGGTGGAGGTGGAGGTGAAGGTTGTGGAGATGGATGGTGTGGAGGTGGATTGAGAATATTATTGAATCGATCCATGTGATCTCTAAGATATGAGTGAACCTGCATTAGATTTGTAATGTCAAAATGTAAGATACATGTTTAAGAAATACCTTTAAACCATTCAATATAAATGGACTAATTGAATACAAATGATAAAATATGTAAGCCTCATTTATGTCTAAGGAATGTTACTTGAATGAAAATACAATTAATTATTAACATAGAACAATTTATGAATGCTACAGGGTTTACGGTTTAGAGTTTAGGATTTAGGTTTTAGGGTAATAGGATGGCTTAATGGGATCTATGTAGTAAGGTCCTAGTACAAAATGACATGGCTTTTAAGTGAATAAAATTTGGTGAAGATGCCCAAGGCAACTAAATTTCATTAAGGTCTGAGGCAACTTCACCAAATTTTATTCACTTGAGCCATGTCATTTTGTCCTAGGAACTTAATAGACATAGATCCCCTTAAGCCATCCTATCACCCTAAACCGTAAATTAATCAACCTAGATCATGATTTATCTCATTCATATTATAATCTTGCATGATCTTATTATTGTTAAATTTGGTTGCCTTGGGAAACTTCACCAAATTTTGAGAACTTATTTGATCCCCTTAAGAAATGTCATATTAGGACCCCTTAAGACATCGATTTACAATTTAGGGTGATAGGATGGCTTAAGGGGATCTATGTCTAGTGAGGTCCTAGGACAAAATGACATGGCTCAAGTGAATAAAATTTGGCAACATTTCCTAAGGCAACCAAATTCATTAATGGCCTAGGAAAAAATGATGTCTTTAGGGTTTAGGGTTTAGAGTTTAGAGTTTAGGGTTTAGGGTCAATCCAAAAGTATGGCCATATTTATTGATTTATTGATTTTTTTTATAGCCATACTTTCCCCCATTTAGTGCCTTACGTTTTATTTTATCTTCTTTAAATTTCATTCTTAACATGTAATGTTTGTATAAATTTTATTTTTAATATGTAATTTTTTTTATATTTAATTTCATTGATTAATAATTGAAGATTAGTTAATGTTATTTTTTTTATTTAATGGTTTTTTTTTTAAATAATTATTTTTTAATAATGTTTTAGATTTTTATTTTGTAAATAAGAAATAAAGAATAATTAATATAGATTGTTCAAATATCTTAATCATTTTATTTATTATACATAATACATAATTTTAATCTTTTAAATTATTTTATTTTATTTAAAGAGTATTTTTATTTATTTAAAAGTTATTTTAATTTTTTTATTTTATCAAAATGTGCAATAATATTGAAAAGTAATTATTTTTTACCGAAGATTTAAAGTGCTTGTGTTGGGAGGTAAGATAATTTTATCGAATTAGGTAATTATTTTACCCAAAAATATTTTTATGTGAAAAGCCAAATGAATCAATTTTTACCAGAGGGTTATAAAAGGGATAATTATTTTTACCTAAAGAGCATACTGAAGATACATACAAGTAAAAAGTGAAGTGAATTTTTCCAACGAAAGAAGACTATTATTGAATTAATTTTCACAAAGACGAGGATTAAAGATTAAAATATTTAATTTTCCAAAAGGCAACTAATTAAATATTTTATTTTTTCCGAAGTGTTGCACCAAAAGGAAGAGTTGTACCAGATAGATGCCAGATAGCCCATGGACTGTCATGGGATGGTAACAGTCATTAAAATTTTATAAAATAATTGTCATGGGCTATAGATAGTCATTAAAAATCAAAATCTTAAAATTAAAACTTAAAAAAAAGAAGCTTAAAAACTAAAAAATTGAAAACATCATAATACATACCTGCACAAAAGAATGAAAGGAAGAAATTAGAATGAACGTATGAGTAATGATAATACCTAAATTTTTGAAAGTTTGCAGACCCACACAATAATGAAAATCCAAACATGAATGAAATTTAGTGAAAGTCATCTACATAAGCATGCTAAAATAGAATGCACTCAAAAAGAAGAATAGATTTGACCCAAAACCAAGCAAGGGACTACTTTTTGTTCTATAAAAAGCATGTTTGGTAAACTCTTATCAACTTCATTTGTCAAGATAATAAAATAATATCATTCTTTTCAACCAAAACCTTATCACTTAATTATTCTTAATCATAAGCAAGCGTTGAATGCCCTTTCAAGGCCCCTCTCTCCACCACTTTTATATATTATTCTTCATTTTTTGTATTCAAGGAGGTATAAGGTAGAGATTGCCACATAGCTTAGATGGGGGTAAGTAGAAACATTAAGAATGGAACAAGATAGCCAATAATGAGAAAGAGAAAAGATACCTAATTGAAGAATGACTCCTATTTGAGGATGTTGGTGGAAGGTTTGTTGAGTTACTCTTCTTTATTAATATATTTATCTATTGACTTGTGTATATTTTTAACCATTTAGTTTTGGGTTTGTCTTTTTTTAAGGTAGATTAGATGAATTTTTTATTGGGGTTTTGGTTTATATAAGCAAGGTCATTGTACACTCTTGTAACATACCTCATCATCATCGAAATGAGGTATTGGAAAAGGTGTTGCATGAAGCTGAGCTCAACCTCGAGTGGGCTAAAGAACATCAGGCAGACAACGAAGGTTATATCCAATTAATGACTGATAAAAATATGTCTATCAAGCAACTAGATGTGGAAAAAGTTAAAGAATATTTCCATAAGAAGATGGAGGAGAGTGCAATGGACGAAATATCTTCGCTCTTCATGAATTTTTTTGCTAGGGAATTCGCTTGATCGAAACAAATGGTGGAAGCCGCTTTGAAATGTACCAAGCATGGAGAAGAGATGGTTGTTAGATGCCTTCTTGATCCATAATTTTGGTTGTTTGTTGATGACATATAGTTGTGTAAAGTTAGTCTGGACTTAGATTAACGGCTGCTCTAAATTTTTATTGTTTGCTCATGCTTATGGTGAATGAATAATTGAATATCTGCAGTCCCTTGAAGCTTGCACAAATTTCATGAGATTGTGTGGTAATCTAGTTAAGTGAAATTCTATTTTAGGAAGGTTCTCCATAGTAAAATCCTCCATGATCACTGTTCATTGCTGAATTTTAGGTCTAGGAACCTTCTCTCTTCCTTTCCCTTTCCTTTTTTTTTAATAAGTAACCTATGCTAAGGTTCATTGCACATTGTAAAGCCAAATCTTAAGCTAAAGATAGGAGTTCAAACTGATGTTTGAACCTGCAGCAAATTGTGCACTAACTTCCCACTTCGAGGAACTCCATTTTGTGATCCTACTTCCTTCCAGCCTAACTTCGTGAGTCCACCCTGTGATTACCACTTATTACAAGACTTTCTTCCAGCCTAACTTTGGAGAAATTGGCTTGGCAAATGAAGGTAGCAGGGTATTTTTCCTTTATGTTGTATATAAAATGTTTGCATTAGCTATAGCATGATCATGTTATAGTGAAATTTTATTATTTTGCCTCTTTTTTCCCCCAATTCAATGCACTAGCCCCCTTAGGTTTTGTTCCCTTCTTATTTGAGTTATTCCTAACTTGCTAAGTATGCATGATAATTTATTTAATCAAAATAATAATCAACATTGTATTGTCTATTATGCTAGGGTGACCCATTGTGGTTTTAGGTAATTAATTTTCTCTTTTCCTAAGAGATCCTCTCACATGCCATTGGTGGTCCCCAAACTAGGTAACAAGATTCATATCTTGCTAGTTGAGCTAAAAGAAAATCAAAAGAAATTAATACAAGAAAAAATAAAAAATAAAATGAGAAAATGTTTAAAAAATTAAAAAAAATAGTGAATTAGGTATCTCTACTAATTCTTTAGATGTTTAAGTAGCAATGGAGTTATGCTTTGAGTGTGACTAGAGATAACTCTATTAGGGCTATAGATGCTTGGCTAGTAGCATTGAAATAATGTCTAAGCATGTGTTAGGAATAATTGTTTTTATGTGCCTAGTATCCCTTTCTAAATGGCAATTCAAAGTCAACATGAAAATGAGTAATTGAATCATGCACACACATGATTTGATTAATAGAACCTAGTTCCTACTCTAAGTCTACTTTTATTGAGACATTCTTAGCATCACTTATAACATGATTTTATCTTATTTATTTTTTCACTTATAACATGATTGTGTTGCCTTTGACTAACCCTCTTTGTATTTCTACTTATATTTTTTTGGATTTCTTTCCAATGCATCTAACAATTTCAATTTTGATAAGAAATTTAGGAGATATGACCCCACCAAGTTGAGGTACCAAAAATAATGAAGATGCATGGTTGATGCATATTTCTTAGCATGTTTCCTTAAGAATCTTAATAAATGTATCCAAAATAAAATTATGTAATTTTGATAATGATACATATGGTTCTCTAGCAATAGTAACAACTTCACCCCTTTTAAACCTATTTAATATACTAATGTAACATATAAGGAACTTATTGACATTATTGAATCTATGGAAAACCAAGTAATACATGGAACTCATCCAAAGTAAGAAATATATGATATTTAAAGTTGATCTTCTTTCAAAAAATCTACCAAAAGTAAAATAAAGAAACCCATAGGCATAGTTGGCATTCCATTAGTTATCTTAAAGGAAACAATTGAATACTCATATTATAGCTATTAAAATGATGATTAAATATTTTTTGAGTATATGTTAAATTGACAAGTAAGATCAATAAGAACATTCTTAATTGGTTTGTAACAAACATAAGCTCTAGCATATAAAGGACCATAATAACCATTCACAAGTATCTCATCAAGTGAAAATGTACTAATTGTCATAGAAGAAGATGTAGAATTATTCTAATCATCATTAAGCATGCCCTCAAAATTACTTTTAGAATCATGCAAATCAATATGCTTTAAAAAATTAATATTATATTGTACCTTATGTGAATATTGTGACTTAAAAAATCTATTGTTATAAGAAACTCTCATGGATGTAATTGACCAAATGGATATCACTTAACACCCTTACACACCAACATATCAATCTATAGAATTTTTTCTCAAGGCACATGAGAGTCCTAGTAGCTTTGGCTAGACCTATATAGTTGTATGAATAAACCTAACAAGTAATCATAAACATGAAAATAATAAATACTTAAGAAAATTCATACCAAAATCTAGTAAAAAATTCCTATGTATTAAAATACTTTTAAAATGGTTACAATGATGGGGTTTTTAAGCAATTTCTTTCTTGTACTACCTTGAGTATGATTGGAATGTTTCACATCTACTCTAGCTTTATCCTATCTTGAGCTACATATCTTAAAAGAAAATTGTGAAATCATATATAATTTGTTTGGTTAATAACATTTGTATCACTCTTACATATCTTTGGAAATGACCATTAATTTCGATAAATTAACAATACCTTCGTAGTTGTTTCATTTTTTATAAATTTGTAAAAAATTATCTTAAAGTATCACAATTCCCAAATTCTTAAAAAGTAGTAATAGCACCTAGAGATGTTATCAAATGACCAATAGATACAAATATTTATAATCTTATCAACCAAAGTACTACATAAAATAACTACCAAAAACCTAAATGTGTAGTATTTCGCTAATAAGACTATATAAATATTTGTGTATATCTATTATTTGATAACACTTGTAAATATGAATGTCTTCTTTAACAATCATGGTAATGTAAATGATCTCCATCATGCTCATTCCTTTTTATTTTATGGACCTTGTAAATTTTCTTGTCAATGTAAGAATCTTAAGATCTTCTCTAATGTGTGACTTTGTTAATTACAGTTTTTATTATTTGCTCATTCCTTTTTATTTTATGGACCTTGTAAAATTTAGAATGGATTGTTCCATATAGAATTTTTTTATAATATGCATACTTTATTTATCAGGTTGGAGAAACTTTGGTGGATTTAATTGTAGATGAAAATCATGAGACTTTAGTAAGTTGGGGACAAATGCATGGGTCCTCCACAGAGTCCTAGGAATTTGGTTTGCAATCTAGAGAGTCTTCAAATAGCATAGAAAATAGGGAAAAGGTAGTGTCTACTCCTGCAGTTTGTCATATGGCAAAGGAATATGGCATCAATTTAGAGGATATTCCTGGTATATTGAGTGTACAACATCATTTACTTAATAGCCTAACAATTGAAATTAAGGGCTTGACAATGGTACTAATTCACAAAAAATCTAACATTTTAATGTATAAATCTAAATATAATATATGGATTCCATCCTCTTAAAGTTAGTGTAAGCAAATACATAATTAATTTGAAGCTATCACCTCTCTATTGAAACCTTTGTTGCACACACATCATTACTAAATGACCTGCCAATTTACCTCATGTACTACGTACCAGAAAATATAACAAACATTTTTCTAAATAACCTTCCAAAAAATATATTTTACCAATTGTATAATAATTTGTCACATGATGTAAAATCATGATTTTTTAAATTTTATTTATATTCTATATATACTTTTAAATTAAAAAATATTTTACCATTTTTAAAAAATAATATTTTTAGTGTATCTTTATTATTTTGTATACTAAATAAAATATTTTAATGGTTTCTTTAAAATAGATAATTAAGTTAAATCATGGGAAGCTTATCAACAGGGAAGTGTCAAGAATATCAATCCGACAAAAAAAATAACAAATCCAAAATCCACACTCAAGAATTCAAAAATCCCAAAATTTGAACCAAAAATTCAAAAATCTCACAGAACTGTGTCTTAACTTGTGAAAGATCTAAATTATTCCATACAAATCAAACCATGCAATATAATCAACCCACTAAATAAGTCACAAATTAGCAAGAAAACACATAATAGATTCTACAATTGCAATGGAATTATTCCATGGATCATATATGAATATAGGCCGATTATTCTAGCAACACTTGGAGAGCTATGCAAAGTTGGAGAAAATTAGCTGGGCGAATGAAGGTAGCAGGGTATTTCCAGATTCAAGAATTTTACTTAATGCTGATTACAATTAGCCCAAGACTGTTGCAGCATCTTTCCCACATTTTGTGCAAATTCTGCAATCAGCCCATCTCTGTTTGAAAGGGCACCCTAAAGAACCACAACTTTGACCATGGTGATAAAACTTAAGGCAGGTTTTGGTAAGTGAATGCATTTCACTAAACACCATGTTCAATATTCACGAAGACAGGCCCACAACTCTTTTTTCCACATAAACATTTGAACACAATCTTGACACTAGCATCATCTGTCATAAATGCATTGACATTCCAATCTTCTTTACATTGTTTCCCTCTTTTATAAACTTTTATCCACCATTCATTTATATCCTCGACTTTATTTCTTGAGGATGTGGCCCATGCAATAGGTATACCAACCTCTTGTTCATCGAAAACAAGCAAAGTATATAACTGATACTACACATGAATAAACCATAAATTAGTATATTTTTAGTAGAAGAAATTAATAATTTCATTAAAATCCATAAATACAATTAAATTTTTTTTACTTACACCATATTTATTTGTTGAGAATGTGGAATCCATAGCAATAATTGCATTATGTGAATGTTCCACCATCATTTCATCTTCTAATGTTGGTTCCTCCTCTTCTTCCTCACTCAAACCTTCAATACAAAACAATTTATTTTCACTACATTTATGTCCTTGACTATATTTTCTATCATAATTGAAACATAACCCTTTTTCTCTCTTCTCTTCATTTTTTTATGGATTCAACCTAGTAGGTTGAGGAAGAGAAGGTTTTGAATATCCTTTCTCTCTTATCACATTAGCCCCTTTCATTCTAGGAATTAAATACTTCTCCTCTATACCCTGTGTACTAAGACAAAAGACTCTGATATAGAGCTAGGACTAAACATACATACCTCGTGTTGAATGTGACCCTTAAGACTAGACCCAAAAATAAATAATTCAGATTTATAGATAAGGAAGCTTCAAAATATGAACCAAAATTGGAAGTCAATTTCCAATCATTAATAGGTTGGATTTTCGAAAAGATCCCCAATTCCTTCTTTGACAATTGATCTTTTCAATATATATTTGGCTCAAAAAGTTGAAAAGCTCAAAGAGAAGGCTCTTATTGCTCATATTTAGAACACAAATATTTCCCGCTCTTCTTTGCATGATTGGGTTAAGGAAAACTGGTATGAAATCTCAAATATATCATTATACTTGGATGATTTTATTTTGGTGTATTTTACCAATAAATATGCTAGAGATAACATTCTCCTTCATGGGTAATAGTTTCTAAATGATTCTATTCTCATCACCTAGCCTTGGAGTCCCAATTTTGATAATTCCTTTGCTAAATTTTAATTTTTACCCTATTTGGTTAAAATTCCAAACCTTCCATTTGAATAGAGAGACCTAGCCATTCTTAAAAAAAGTTGATTCCCTTAGTTCCTTTTAAAATTTTGACATTAAATCTCTCTAATACAAAAAAGATTCTATTAGAATACTTTTCTTTCAAAGGAATTATAAATTGTGTCTCAATCTCTTAATATATATATTTTTTAATGGATTATTAAATCAATCTATTTTTCCTCATAAAATAGAGTCTAAAGAAGTGAACATCCATTTAGATATTCCTCAAAATACTCTTGAATATGTGGTTAAAAACATTAAAAAATTATTTTCAAAAATAAAAAGGTTAAATACAACTATTTTTAGGAGAAGAGTTCCTTAATATTTAGTCTCATTCATTATACAATTCATCACATCAAATGTTTTTTAAATTAATTTTTAAAAATTCAATTAAAATTTAATCATGGACTATTTAATTGTTGGAAAAAAATTATCATTTATGAGAAAAATATCATTTTCTTATTTAAAGTATAAACTAACACTTGTAAGGTTCAAGAATTATGTCAATAGGAAATTATATGTATGTTAATATATTAAAGAGTAAGTGTTTAGGCATGCAAACTATAGTTGCATGTAACTACATTAAACAATTAATAATAAATGCTAAATAATGGAATGAAAAAAACTTAAGACAATTCTAGATTTTTTCCTTAAAGAAATTAAATATTATTTGATTATGAAATATTTGCATACAAATTTAAAACATAAAGCAATGTAAATGAAAAAAGAAAGTTGTCATCAAATTGCCAAAAAACATTGCAAATTGAAATAAAATGTTTCCATCCAATTGTCAAATCAATATTTATCTAGATTTTATGTGATAAGTGAGATATTGGAGGCTTTTATCTGATCTCTTGGAGGAATTAACCATTAAACATCAATCAGTTTACCTTTAAACTACAACTGAAATTTGTTTTTCAATGACTCAATAGTGGTCTACAAGCATGAGACTTGTTTTAGGCTCAAATCTCACACTATATGTAACCTATTGGCTAATTATATGAAACAAAAAAAAATTCAATAGTTTTGGTAACCATAAATCTTGTTATCTATTACCTTTATATCCAATACAAATAACCCAATACTTGAACACAAAAATATTATTTATTGTTATAAAAATAACCCATTATTATTTAAAATACAATTTATATTCAACTAATCATAATTTTGTTTTTTTTTTTTTAATAATCTTTCACATCTCATAATAAAATACAAGGTATGTATTATGCTCACCTTTTATATATGTGATGGGATAAACATGTAATATGAAGCACTCATATGCATATACATTGCCACCTCAATAGTTATACACATAAGAATAGATTTTTTGCACATAACACTATAAATATTTGGATGAGTTGTTTATGTTATAAATGACTTACTTATATGAGATAGTTATGATATTTTATATGAACCAAAAAATTATTTATTTCAGTTGTTAATCTAGATATTTATGAATTTTTATATATGACATTCATAAGTTCTCATGTGTTCATAGAAGTGTCCATCTTGATGAACATTTGGTTATATGATTTACATATATGGACTAATTATTGACAATATATAGTATAAATTTTATTCAAAACTAAATCCTATAACCATAAGTATTGAGCTAACAATAGGATGTCGTCCAACTATTGGCCCCTCTCCCCAGATGAACCCATGAATTACATATCAATGCTACTATGGATACCTTAGATGTATTGGAGAGTCTCGAGATGAGATGTGTAGGCATGCAAAGATTGTTTTCCACCTAGATACTTGTGTATTCGTACATTGATGTAGTGACTCTATCTTCTCTATAGATGTCTTAATAGTTGGTCATAAAGGAGAGTATGAAGATGGCACTTGGAAGTGAAGGTTTGATTGTGAGAGATGAAGAATAAAGAACAATAAAGGCATTTCATAACCTATTTCCACTTTTTTAAAGTTAAATTATTATTATTATTTTTTAATTGAACATAATTGATTACAAATGTATAAAACATGTAAAACAATTAGAGTAGAAAAAATAGAAATAACAAAACAATTGACAAGGATGTAACTACAATTCCTTAAAGATAAAACAATGCCTAAAAGGTAGCAATAAAATAGATTACAATCACTCCAATACATCAAAATGACACTAGAATTCTATGAGAATAAACTCAAAACCATTAAGACCATCAAAACAAAACAAAGCCACTTCAATGCTAGAGTGCACCATATATTTTCCTATACATTCCCTTTAATGGAATTATGAAAAATAACAATGGCCAAAACTATGGTAGAAATAGTTTGAGACAATTTGATCATAAACATCTAAATATGGCACAATGAGACGATATTTTCAAAAGTGCACCATAAGAAGATAATCCCTACATGTTCTTTATGATGGTTATCATGGCTACTTTTTTAGGTATCTTTTTGGAGCATGAGAGCATGCTAAAGATTTAGATGGTACATGTTTGGCTAAGGTATGCTTTTCCCTTGATTGTGATTCATATGGGTGTATTTATAGTGTTGATGTCAAGTGTGATCTAATGTTAGGATTAGGTTCCATTCACCTTGTAAATCCTCCATCATATGTTATGGTTCCAACATCTTTAGAAAGTGTCCTTAGGCACTTAGGGTGAATTGGGAAAATATTTTTTAATATTATTTCTCACCATTGTTTGTAATATACTCATAAGGGGTGATGGGTCTGAGTAAACTCACAAATTTGGTTTACAATTCTATTGAGGAAGGAAAAAGGTATTTTCGGTGTTTCAACAATTTTAGGGAGTTCGCTCAAACTAGGGGGTTCAAGCAAATACCTTTTAGGATTTGCTTGAACCCCTTAGTTTGAGCGAACCCCCTACATGCCAAGTTTTCTCAAACAAAAAAATGTAGATTATTTTTTAATAAAAAAGTGGGGTTCAAGTGAATGGGGGTTCACTTGAATCCCCAAATTAGGGCTTTTTAAAATTTTTTTTTACTATCGATTTCAGCAGTGTCATTTTCACTTCTCCAACACAACGGTGAACCTAAACCCCTGAACCCCAGGCAAACTCTAGCATTGCAAGGGTGACCGAAGAACTCACCACCCTCCATGAGGATCACCCTCCACAACTAGCAATTCCTTCTAGGTTAGTTCTCCTACTCTAAGTTTCAAATTTTATTTTTGTTAATGCTTCCATAATTCACATACATGTTTGTGTCTTTGAGTGTATCAAACAAAATGAATCCCTTGTTAATGCTTCCACATAAATTGCATGCATGCATCAAACATTTCACGTGCAACACGTGCAACATCTTCCCTACCTGTGCCAAAATGGGAGCTTTGGAACAAGGTATCGACACTTTGCATTTGCTTGAAAGTTTCTAAACCATTTTCAACAAATCCATTTTGTGCATATCTTTCAATCATGGCATTCGACGAGAACATGTTTCTTGAGGAAAAACCATACATTATTGACATGTCTTTATTGATTGGACATCAATGTTTGGTCTCCACCGTGCTACCCTTTTCCAAAACACATACACTCTACTCCTTGAGGAGGTGCCACTATGATCTCATCAGGTCTTTTCACATTCTTTCCCACAATAAAAGTATGTGTGTTAACTATATCCCTTTGAAGAAATTATTATTCAACACTTTGCTACAGATTCTTCCCTAAAGGCATATCATCTAATCTTATGACTTGTGGTAAAGGTCACTACATGATATGTAAGGAATTGTCATTGTCTTTGAAGCTCCTTTGATCACTTGACTATGCATTGTCTACAAAATATTTGCCTTCATGATTAATGACTATCATGTTATCCCTTTTGATATGATAGACCATTATTTAATGACTACTTAGCCCTTGTTAGGAAATTATTGTAAGCTTCTCTTATAGGACTACCCTTTCAATTAGGTAGCTTGAATTTTGACAATTCTATCCTATATTCATTTGATTGTGTCTTTTTACAACTGTCTTTTCATAGCTCAAGAATGGCATGACTAATATTTATGAAATGGATTGTCATTCTTTATTGTACAGTTTCTCTATGCTTCATGTAAGGAAGCTAAGGTAGCAAAAAAACTTCCTACACTAATCTTGAGAGGAGAATAATACAAAAAATTACAAATCTTTAATAGTTCCAAAAACTTAAACATAAATAAACACAAATATTATGCATACCATGACATAGTGATTTACATGGGGAAAACCATTTCAAGAGAAAAAAATCCACACTCCAAAATCAACCTAAGATATTATTCAGTAAATCACAAAGATTATAATATACTTGTAAACTAAGCTTCTCACAGGAGTATCACCACTCAGAAATCCAGAGAAAAAATGACTGATATTAGACTCTTAGAACACATCATTGTCTCTCTCTGCCACATTTGTAATGCATGTTGGAGTACAAAAGACACTGAGAGGGTGGGGTTAATTAGTGTCTTAACAAACAATTTCAATTTATTGATGTTTCAAAACCACTTAATCTCTTTGAAAATAGTAAATGTTCAGTTTCGAGATTATGATCAAATGTGATAACCAAATTCAAATTCTCAAACAACATATAAACTCAAATTTTTTAATGTAAATATAGAAGATCTAGTAAGATTAGAAAGGCATCCACAAAAGATTCATAACACAGTATTTTTCATGAATGGAAAACCCTCATAAGGATGAAAAACCACTCATAAATGCCTCACTGGCTTATCAAAATTGCCTCATTGGCAAAGCCCCACTAGCTATGTAAAATGCCTCACTAGCTATAGAATGCCTCACTGGCAAAGTCTCACTAGCAAACACAACTACCTCACTAGCAAATCATAGCTTCACTGGCCAAAGATCAAACTTGTCTCACTGACATGATCATTTACAAAAAAATTTGAATCATGAATAAATAGATTACAAAGGGTTACTCTGTTTCACTTCATAACATTTCTACTTTCTAGACTAACACATTCTATATCCTAAATATTCATTGACATGGAATCTTTAAAATACAAAATATATTAGTTTACACATCTCACTATTTTGCATATTGTTTGCAAAATAACATTAAGAAAATTTGTTTACAAATTCAACATGATATATCTTTATAAAGCACTGAACCAATAACAATAACATATCACTGCTTTTATAACAATAAAAAATTCACATAATGTTGTCATCTGTCACTGACTAAAACTATCAAATAAATCCTCTTCAAACTATTTTCATAACTGCATCTCGAGTCATCGTGATGTCTCTCTTCTACAATGCAGACTCTACATTTTATGAATACATTCAACATTATAAACATATGTACCACACCTTTATACATGTCAACATTGTGAACAAAACAGGGTGTAGAGTCTAAACAAGAAACCCATATCAATGTTACACAAAACCCTAATGTTCACCTTATGAATAGCTTCAAACATTTAACACAGATTCATGCCCTAACACTTGTATCAAAATGCAAAACACCCCTTTCATGGTGTGCCCTAGCAATAGGTGAAAACAACTATGCAGTTGTAGAACGATTACACACTTAAGGAGCTCAACCTCAAACAACCATCAACTTTGAAAAGAAACAGAAAACAACTTTCAGTCACACAATTGACTAGATTTTTCATAAGAAAAACATGTTACCTCTCTTGAATGCAACTCATACTTGAATGGAAGACAACATCACCTCAAATGTCATCAACAAAATTGTCTAAAACCAATTTATTCCTCTTTTCTTGCCTCCATACCACCACTCTTCCAAGCTCTTCCAAAACCTAATACAACCTTCAACAAATTGCCTTAAAAAATGTGCATGAGACCATTATTTAGGGAAAATGAAAACTATAGTGTTGACATCCTTCATTATACCTTTTTTTTGTGAAACAAAAAAAAAACACATCATTATGTTGGCATTTCATCATTTCCTTTTAGACGTACAAAAACCACATCATTTTTTTTTTAGATCGCAGAACTCCTGCAGCACGACCCCCTATAAACTGTAGTGCACCTGGTAAACTTTTTAACGTGACCGGCGGCACTGGCGCGACACGCCCCCCGGTATCACGGGATAGGGGAGACTAGAACTCATGACCAGCAGAGCCGCAACGGAATTACTTAGCCAACCGAGCTAGGGCCCCCTCCCATACAAAAACCACATCATTATGTTGGTATTTCATCATCAATTATTTCCCTTTGCAAGTCAAAAACAATTATCATTGTGTTGGTCTTAGTTATTATTTGCATCACCAATTTAAACCTCATGATGTGCAACAATGTACATGTCAGTCCATTAAATCGAGCACCATAATGCCTTGTGATGGTTTAATATGCTAAGTGATACCAAAGTAAATATATAGACCAATACCAAAGTGCCAAG